>RWGZ01000948.1:1336653-1366081 GCA_009725065.1 Utricularia reniformis
AGAATGATGATGTGTAGAGAGATTTATACGGTGGAAATGGTTTTGGGCGCGGACAAGGTTACAGATAGCCTAATGGTTACGAGTCGAATCCGTACTGGTTGATAAATTTTATTGACTTTCAACTGGTTGAAAATACGACTCAACTTGTTGACGGGTCTGGTTAAACTACCCCTAAACTAAACACTTAAACTAAAATATCTTCAATTTGAATTTAAAATAAAATTAAAATTCTTGAAAATTTCGCGGGTCAACTGGTTGCACACTAATATTTGGC
This sequence comes from Utricularia reniformis, assembly GCA_009725065.1. Classification (NCBI taxonomy): domain Eukaryota; kingdom Viridiplantae; phylum Streptophyta; class Magnoliopsida; order Lamiales; family Lentibulariaceae; genus Utricularia; species Utricularia reniformis. The sequence continues at coordinate 1,336,928 of RWGZ01000948.1, forward strand.
TTGTTTAGAGACACTGGTTGTTCTACTTGGTTGTAGGGTCTGATTATATGCATTGTTATTTAGGCAAAGATGCCTCTTCCATTGAACTATGGAAGTATCGTTAAATTTCCAAAGTTGCACATTTTGGCAACATATTTTGCTCAAACTATCACAAGTATCTATCTGCTCAATACTATTCATTAAATATATAAAGCGTAAGTTGTTTTGTTAAGAAAATGATTAGTTTTAAAATATATTGCATGTTGTATACCGGAGGACTGTTTGGTGAACAACTTGAGGTATTAACATTTTAAATTCATATTCACACTAAAAATTGGTAATGGCCTGATTGCTACTCCTCTCAATTAATTGCATGTTGCGGTTCTTCATCTCAAGTCTTACTAGTTGGCAATTATTTACTGGTACTTTACAGTTAGTTTTCAACTTTATTTTGATATGTGATTATGAGGGGTGGGTAGTGTTCTGACCCAACCGGTTACGGGTTCGACCCGTATGGGTTGAGAAATTTTCTTGACTCGTCAATAGGTTTAAAGTACGGCTAAATCCGTTGACGGGTTGAGATAAACTAAAAAACCTTAAAATAAAAAAACTTAAAATTTTGGTCAATTTCAACCTTCTACACGTACGGTCAATCCGTATGGGTTAAGAGTTGAATTTAGTGGGCTAAATTATACACTAATTTTTTCTAGTGATTTTTAGTTACACAAATATTATGTTGGTTAGAGAGGACACTCTAAAAAAATTGTCTCTATTCCCTCGTAATTGTCTTAGTTAAATTGGATTCTCATTGAACAAAAAAGTGGAAAATATATCATATATGTTTTTTAATTAATGTGATAATAATTGAACACTATTACAAAAATACTTAAGATTTGCTTAGAACATCAAATGTAATTGTGATGTCATGAGTTACGATTTAATTTTTCTAACATATATAAAACAAAATTAAAATAGTTGCATATTTATCCCTAAAAATTATGACATCATCAAAATTGCTAAAATAACTTTATGTCACAAGTTATGTAAGAGTTAATTAATTCAACTTTACTTTTAATAATTTAAATATAAATATAATTATTTTTTTTATTTATAAGAGTATATTTGTTTATATAAATAACTATTATCATAAATTTATCAAATATTTTAATAAATTAATTATCCTCTCATTTTTAATTTTACCACCATTGTGTTTAGAAACACTCAGTTTTTCGCACTAAGACTATTCAAATTAACCCATAATGCCATCACCATTTCTCCAATATTTTTGGTCGAATAGACATTACTAAACATGTTTGAACTTTGAAGCTATTTATAAAATTCAATGATAAAAGTAGTTTTATTAAACGAAATATCGGTCGAATAGACAATACTAAAGATTTAGTGTTGTGGATACTTTCTCTTACATGTTATTAGTAGGAGTGTTCGTTCGGTAAATATTGAACCGAAAAAAATTTCAAACACCGAATCAAATTGTTTCGGTTCGATAAATACTGAATTGTTTCAGTTCGATAAATACTAAATTGTTTTGGTTCGGTTTCGGTATATATCGAAATTTTCAAAATTAAAAAAATAAAATAATAAATCATCATACTAATATATTTAATTAGATGATTATTTTATTGTACCGAACACCTAAATGACCGAAATTTTAAAATCGAATACATGATAGATTTTTTAAATTCGATATCGGTTAAGTAAACAAAATTGGTATAGGGTTCGTTTTTCGGTTACTACCTAGTTATTAGTAGTGAATGCTTTTGGTATGCAATAATAAAAAAGAAAAATAATTTTGCAAATTTTTATTTCCGCAAACTCCAATTTATTTTTAACATTGAACCCCACGATTCTCTGGAACGGAAGAACTTAACCTAATCATAATTAGAGAAAATAATGTGTTTAGTCCTCTTAGTTTAGTAATTTTTTCAAATTTATTCCCAAACTTCATTTGGCATCCACAATCTCATAGTTTGATTAATGTGGTAAAATTGGTCCCCAAATTACAATAACCATCCACAAAATTTTAATTAAGTCAAACAGTCCCCAATTATTACGGATAGTGGTAATTGAAGTCCCACAATTTTTGCATATTGTCAAAATTGGTCCTCATTGATGTCGAATTTTAAATATTGAATATCGAAAAAATAAAAATTAGTTATCGAATACTGAACCGTTAGGTAAATACCGAATTTGTTTGTTCAGTTTTGGTATGTACACTTATGTTTCCAAAATTAAATTAAAGTAAACAAATAATTAGCTATATTTATATAATTAAATAAGAATCCTTATTTTAAGTTAAATAAATGTTCTTACCGAACCGAACACCGTAATGATCTAAATTTAAAAACCAAATACCGAATCAATTTTCAAAATTCGGTATAGGTTCTGCAAAAGAATTTGATATTCAATTTCTAACGAATAGTAAACACTCCTAATATTGTTGATCTTTCGAGAATATGTCAAAAAGTGAATATTAAATTCGACATTTTTGTTATGTGATTTTAGTGATTTTATGCACTTCAAGTTGAAGCTTCGATAACTAAAATTGGGATTATATGACATACAAGAACGAAGACATCAAAACATTAGACAATTTGGGACCAAAATTGCACTCAATGATATGTAATGATTATAATTGTACCATTTTGATATATGAAATTATCAGTTCTCTCAAAATGATTGTTACAAAAATATTGAATATTATGTTGTCTAGCGAGGGTGCCGTAAAAAAATCGCCCTTTGTTATACTCAGCAATAACACTTGTAATAAGTATTATCAATCCCAAAACACATTTGTAAATGCTAATAAAAAAATTTGGGGACCAATTTTTTTCATAGTTAGAAATCAAACCGATTCTAATTGAACAATAAAGTGGAAGTTAGAGTTATATGTTTTTATATTAAAATGATAATAATAAATCACTATTTCAATATATATAAGTTTTGTTTATAACATTGAATGAAATTGCGATGTTAAGAAAATATAATATCTTAAGCTACAAAAACCATTGTGCCCCGATTTTGATTTACGAATTCTTACATTAATAAGTAAAATATAAATATAATTATTTTCTTTAATATATAATGATATATTTGTATTGTCTATTGTAAATTTACCAAATACTTTAATAAATTCATGATAATCTCATTTTTTGTTTAACCATCATTGTTCACCATATATAACCATATTTGACAATCCTGCATTGTTTTTTTTAAAATCCGATTTAAATATACTCATATTTTTATGTTGGTCATGGGTACAACCTGTACCATTTCTCCAATGTTTCGATCGAATATATTTTTACGTAGAACGTAGACACATCTAAATTTTTTGACTAACGTTATTGGAAAAACCATGTTAGAAGAATGCTATGTAATAGGATTCATGAATAAAGACATTAAAAATGTACTTAAATTATTAAAGAGTAATTGATATCATTTTCAATTTTCAAAATTCAATTATATAAAATAGTTTTATTAAAGAAATACCGTCATACACAAATAATACTAAAAGCTTTAATGTTGATAGAAAGTAATGTCAATTTATTTTTAACAATGAGCCCATAATTCTACCGAACTAAAACATTCATTTATAAAATTTAATTTAATCATAATTATTATAATAATTTGAGATTGGAAATATTTAAATAATTTTCAACTAAAATTATTAAACCAAATTTAAAGCATTTTATTTGAATTTTTTTAAAGAATGAAGCCAATATTGATTGTTTTCCTAAGAAAAAATAATTATTTCTAAAAATGCGTAATATTATGTATGATTGAACCATTTCTCCAATTCACATAATTTATTTTTTAAAAATTTTTGCATGATTAAATAATTTAAGTATTTTTAATAAAATAACTATTTAATTTTAGTAATTAATTAAATATTCATATAATTAAAAATTAAATTAAAATATAATTCGTGGCAAATAGCTGAATTAGTTTTGAATTAATTAAGGGAGATCCGTTCGTTTAAGGGGCATAGTTATTTTCGAAGAGCTCGATTAGAAATTGGACTGACCACGTGGAGGCCCGTTAGCTAAAGTAGGAACTGGTAACATGCTATTCAAATTCTAATGCTCCCCTCCAAACGGCTCTATTTACAACGGTATTCAAGATGAACTGCGCAAATAAATATCGGGGAGCGGAGTAGAGAGCAAATAAATAAGTGAAGTATTCCATCGGTATTCCAGAATGCCTCTGAATCAAAAGTGGAACTATTGGATGGGGTCTCTATAGAACAAGTTCTTTCCGAATTTGGGGATTTCAATAGTGCTTTTACTGTTAGCCTTCGCCTGTCGTGGGAATATCGTCCTTGTGCTAAATAATGCATTACTCAGGGAATACATTCAAAATAAAAGGGAAGGGCCATCGTAATGCTTTGTTGCAGGTGGATTCATATAAAAAGTCTTCGGTTGAGGTTTTGATAGAATATTTATTTCCTGTTTTGCTTTATAAGACTTTCTTTTAATATTTTTATAGAAAACTTGCTTTCAGATCACGCTCATTCCTCAGAAACATAGAGATTTGGCTAATTCAAAGTTTTATTCAAGACAATTTTAATGATCTTGCAGCATTGTCTCAAGAAAATTTGTTGTTTTCCTCCATTTTGACTTCAACTTTTTATTTCTTTCTCCTTAGGCGCACTAAAGAGGTTCTAATTTGGATTTAGTTGAATGTCTAGTTGGAAAACTAGAAAGGAAAGCCTGTGGTAAGCTTCTTGCTGCTTTTGGGAGTTCGTTAATTGTGGTTTTTAAATTGTATATTTGAATGATCTATGTGTTTTCTTCTATTTGTTTTGATTTTAACCTCACCTATATTTTTATTCTTTTGATTGATATTATGTTCCTCCTGGAGTTTTATTCTTTTTTCAGAGTAGGAAAATTTCTTATGAGAGCTTAATGTCTCTGATACTCCTCTTCCTTGGTTGGCCATGCAGTACAGTTATTGATGAGACATGAAAAGAGTTGGTTCAGGAACTAACTCTCTCTTCCGCAAGTTGGAAGCATCATTAGTTTCTTGTGAAAGCTTTGTCTCATCACCGCTCTTCAGCAACTTTGAAGAGAAAGATAATACAACTGTCTCTTTATATTCAGATATTTTTCAGTCTACTAAAAGAATTTTGAAGAATTTGGGAAATCTTTATGAAAATATTTTACTTTATAGGAGAAATGCCAGTAAAATTTTGATTTTGGATGTGGACTTGGATACGAACAGTAGATCAAGTGATGCAGATTGTTCAAGTGTTGATGGTGATCCCAACTTGCGAGTTCCCAGTTTAATATTGAATCAAAAACTCGACTTCCTACATATGCGTTCCAACTTTTTCTCTATTTTAGCATCAGTTGCCTGAGAAATCATGTATAATATTCAGAGGAGATAATGTGTGCATATGGGTATGTAACCATCTCCTTTTTCTTTTCTCATGATATTTTCTTTCTGTGTTTTCATCCCTTTTGGTCTTGCACCACAGATTTGGTATTTTCTTAAATTTATAAAGCTAGTCCATTCTTTTATTTTAAGAGTTAATTAGTTTTAAGTTATTTGAATGCAGGTTAAGTCTTAAACATCCGTGTACAAGTGTATTAGATTGCATTTGTGCTTTGTTTGAAAGGGTCTTCTTTTTTGATGGATCTGGAGAGCGTAGCCCCATATGTTCCCCTAAAGATAGAGTACCTGAGGAGGTATGTCAAATGCATTTGAGCTATTAGAAACTTGTTCAAATATGTCTATTTGAGATGCAAAACATTTTATGAGCATGTATCTTGGGTGCTTCTTGAAACTCACATGCTGCATTATTTGTTTTACTAGCGATTATACCTTAAGCCTAAGTCTTTCTGTAAAATTGTATTTGTACATCTGGTACTCATTTGAATCCTGCAACCCTCAAATTGCTCAGGTGGTCAATTATTATCGAATTTGCATTAATTCTCATCGTATCGTTTTGTTGCCGATGACCTGAAAAGCCAATTTTTCTGTGATGCTTGCTTTTTCTTGTTAATCAACCAATCATTTGGAAGCTTTTTATGCTTCTCTGAGACCTTGATTATCGAGTTAGGTTACACTTGGACGGCGGATCAGTATTATTTTCAGACATTGGATGATCATTTTGAGCAGTTGCAACATGTATTGTATGTATTTTTGTTGCATTTAACTTGATTTTTACCATCATTTTAAGATGCTTGCTTAGGAGCCAACTTCTGATCGTCGTTTAGGGGTTGATGCTATCTTTTTCTGTTTTTTGCTGGTCGGCGAATGGAAAGCCCTAGATAGGCCACGTTCTTTTTAAGTTTTCATTTTGCATAAATGAAGCACCGACATGCCTTCAGAACTATTAGGAAAACTTGTGCTTGGTAAATCCAAATCCCGTGTTTTTACATATAGTGAACAGATGATTGAAGTTAGATTAGAGATATTTACATTATAAAATTGGCATGGTATATTCCCAAGTAATTGATCTATTGCAGGTCAATGAGTTAGTTAAGGCGGAGGTGGATCAACCATGGAGCTGATTTTGTAGATAAAGCTCTTGTCTCTTTTTTAAAACCAATTTTGATAAGAATGATATAATATTAATAATTAGAGACATAATGAGAATTTGCTTAAATTATTTAAGTTAACTATGTTTGAAGCTATTTACAAAATTATATTAGTTTTAATCAATGTTTCGGAAAAAATAAAATATGAATATTTTAATATTCGGGAACAAATTCGATATATATCTGGTAGGTGGTATACCGATTTAATGAATTTATCCCGTACACTGGTTTTTAAAAGATTGATTTTAATAATATATTAAATTAATTTAAATATTTTAATTAAATTAAAGACATAGAATCGAGAGAAGTGGCAAATAAACTTTGGGCTATTTATTCGTAGGTCCGTTCTCTAAACGAATGACAGAAATGAGATAAATAAATAACCAAGAACAAGCCTTTTTGTAATACATATTGAATCCTAATTGGAAGGGAAGAAGAATGGTTAACTTCTCGAGATAAATAAATGGCTTCGACTGAACGAGTTTGACAGCTTCTGGATACAATAAACTATATCTGATTAGTTGGAGAAACAGTCTTATACTTAGTTTGCAAGAAGAGTTTCAATTAGGGCGTGGAGACCCGTTAGCTAATTGGGCGGCAACTTACTCTCCAAGTCTATATCTCGAATTCGAAGGTCTCCAACGGCTGTATTTTACAACGGTAATGAGAAAGTGCGTAAATAAATATCTTCTCCCCTTGGAGCGGGTGACTCTGAGCATTCGAATTCCTCCGCTATTCTACGCTCCGCCTCTCGCAAGCACGTTAACACTGTTGATTTTTGCCATTATCATCACAAAAGTTGGGTCACAAGGAAGACAACACTCACGACGCCAACGTTTCTTTGTTGGCGCCACCAGNCCTTAGGCGCACTAAAGAGGTTCTAATTTGGATTTAGTTGAATGTCTAGTTGGAAAACTAGAAAGGAAAGCCTGTGGTAAGCTTCTTGCTTGTTGCTGCTTTTGGGAGCTACTTAATTGTGGTTTTTAAATTGTATATTTGAATGATCTATGTCTTTTCTTCTATCTGTTTTGATTTCAACCTCACCTATATTTTTATTCTTTTGATTGATATTATGTTCCTCCTGGAGTTTTATTCTTTTTTCAGAGTAGGAAAATTTCTTATGAGAGTCTAATGTCTCTGATACTCCTCTTCCTTGGTTGGTTATTGATGAGACATGAAAAGAGTTGGTTCAGGAACTAACTCTCTCTTCCGTAAGTTGGAAGCATCATTAGTTTCTTGTGAAAGCTTTGTCTCATCACCGCTAGCAACTTTGAAGAGAAAGATAATACAACTGTCTCTTTATATTCAGATATTTTTCAGTCTACTAAAAGACTTTTGAAGAGCTTGGGAAATCTTTATGAAAATATTTTAGTTTACAGGAGAAATGCCAGTAAAATTTTGATTCTGGATGTGGACTTGGATGTGAACAGTAGATCAAGTGATGCGGATTGTTCAAGTGTTGATGGTGATCACAACTTGCGAGTTCCCAGTTTGATATTGAATCAAAAACTCGACTTCCTAAAGATGATTTCCAACTTTTTCTCTATTTTACCATCAGTTGCCTGGGAAATCATGTATAATATTCAGATGAGATAATGTGTGCATATGGGTATGTAACCATCTCCTTTTTCTTTCTCATGATATTTTCTTTCTCTGTTTTCATCCCTTTTGGTCTTGCACCACAGATTTGGTATTTTCTTAAATTTATAAAGCTAGTCCATTCTTTTATTTTAAGAGTTAATTAGTTTTAAGTTATTTGAATGCAGGTTAAGTCTTAAACATCCGTGTACAAGTGTATTAGATTGCATTTGTGCTTTGTTTGAAAAGGTCTTGTTTTTTGATGGATATGGATAGCGTAGCCCCATATGTTCCTTTAAAGTTAGAGTACATGAGGAGATATGTCAAATGCATTTAAACTATTAGAAAATTGTTCAAATATGTCTATTTGAGATGCAAAACTTTTTATGAGCATGTATCTTGGGTGCTTCATGAAATTCACATGCTCCATTATTTGCTTTACTAGTGATTATACCTTAAGCCTCCTAAGTCTTTCCGTAAAATTGTATTTGTACATCTGGTACTCATTTGAATCCTGCAACCCTCAAATTGCTCAGGTGGTCAATTATTATCGAATTTGCATTAATTCTCATCGCATCGTTTTGTTGCCGATGACCTGAAAAGCCAATTTTTCTGTGTTGCTTGCTTTTTCTTGTTAATCAACCAATCATTTGGAAGCTTTTTATGCTTCTCTGAGACCTTGATTATCGAGTTAGGTTACACTTGGACGGCGGATCAGTATTATTTTCAGACATTGGATGGTCATTTTGAGCACTTGCAACATGTATTGTATGTAATTTTTGTTGCAATTTTAAGATGCTTGCTCAGGAGCCAACTTCTTATCGTCGTTTAGGGGTTGATGCTATCTTTTTCTGTTTTTTGCAGGTCGGCGAACGGAAAGCCCTAGATAGGCCACGTTCTTTTGAAGTTTGCATTTTGCAGAAATGAAGCACTGACATGCCTTCAGAACTATTAGGAAAACTTGTGATTGGTAAATCCAAATCCCCTGTTTTTACATATAGTGAACAGATGATTGAAGTTAGATTATAGATATTTACATTATAAAATTGGCATGGTATATTCCCAGGTAATTGATCTATTGCAGGCCAATGAGTTAGTTAAGGAGGAGGTGGATCAACCATGGAGCTGATTTTGTAGATAAAGCTCTTGTCTCCTTTTTAAAACCAATTTTGATAAGAATGATATAATATTAATAAATAGAGAGAATTTGCTTAAATTATTTAAGTTAACGATGTTTGAAGCTATAAACAAAATTAAATTAGTTTTAATCGATGTTTCGGAAAAAATAAAATATGAATTTTTAATATTCCGGAATATATTCGATATATATATGGTATGTGGTATACCGATTTAATGAATTTATCTCGTACACGGGTTTCTAAAAGATTGATTTTAATAAAATATTAAATTAATTTAAATATTATAATTAAATTAAAGACAGAATCGAGAGAAGTGGCAAATAAACTTTGGGCTAATTACGTGTAGCCCGTTCTCTAAACGAATGACAGAAATGAGATAAATAAATAACCAAGAACAAGCCTTTTTGTAATAGATCTTGAATCCTAATTGGAAGGAAAGAAGAAGGGTTAATTTCTCGAAATAAATAAATGGCTTCGACTGAGCGAGTTTGAGAGCTTCTAGATACAATGAACTATGTCTGATTAGTTGGACAAACAGTCTTATACTTAGTTTGCACGAAGAGTTTCAATTAGGGCGTGGAGACCCGTTAGCTAATTGGGCGGCAACTTACTCTCCAAGTCTATAACTCGAATTCGAAGGTCTCCAACGGCTGTATTTTACAACGGTAATGAGAAAGTGCGTAAATAAATATCTTCTCCCCTTGGAGCGGGTGACTCTGAGCATTCGAATTCCTCCGCTATTCTACGCTCCGCCTCTCGCAAGCACGTTAACACTGTTGATTTTTGCCATTATCATCACAAAAGTTGGGTCACAAGGAAGACAACACTCACGACGCCAACGTTACTTTGTTGGCGCCACCAGTTTCTACCGGATTTCAAAATACGAACATCATATCGGATTAATTGAGTACATAAACTAGTGCAGAGACGGGCATCGGTAATCGGAAGTTTANCTTTTTGTAGTTAGTCAGGTTCTATCTCCTAGTGCTTTTCATTTTACATTTTGTTGCAGGTGCAATCATACAAATTTATACTTTTAGTTTACCAAATTGCTTCACGGATAGGCAGTACAACAGCTTCTTCAGGGTCTGCAAGCTTTCAGGTACTTCTTTGTGCATGATTTTATTATAGTGTTAACCAAATTTCGTAAAAGTAATTATATTAATTGTTTTAAATGTTTAATCACCGTTTTTTAAACGATATAACATTTTAAAACGAATTTGTCGTGGTTCCTTTTTACGAGTACCAACAGCCACCAAATTCTAATCAAATTATCGATTAGAATTCGATTTTTAATTTGTAGTTGTGGAGACAACGAAAATACTCTTAGCTGCTCACCCACTTATTTTTCAAAAAAATGCAGTTGGCATTGATTTCCCTTGTTAAAAAGATGGCTCTTGATCATCCATATCACACAATGTATAAAGATGGCGATTTAGGAAGGTCATTTAGCGTGAATGTTAACCTATAAACTTGTCTCTGGTTCTTAATTTCCAGTTTTTTTATGCTGTTTGTTAAATGAGATGAGCTGTTTTTATTCTTTTGATCTTTAGCTTCTATCTATTGCAAATGGTGATCGTATCATGGACTGACAACACAGTAGGAACTCATTTTTGGTAGACATGGACAAGAAGATTGCTAAGAGAGCTTTCATCTTACCAAGGAGCTATCATTAGTCAAGTACGCATTCTATTTCTTATGTTTTATTCATTTTCTTATGTTTTTTTTATGTGGCAGATGAAGCAGATGGTGGAAATATACATAAAACTCGCATAAATGGAAACAAAGAGAGATGATATATTGAGTATCATGCATTTTCTTACATCTTATATGCAATCTGATTTGACTACCATTTAATCATATTTTTCTTGATTTAACATATTCATTTGTACAGGATACCAATCGACGAGTTACTCTATCAAGAGACTTACGAAATCTCTATGAATGGGAGCTTGTGAGGTTTTATTGTTTTTTCCTTTAGTTAGTTTTCATTTTTGAAAATTATGGAAATATTTAAATGTTATTTCCGGGAGGAGTTTCTCATTGCAAATTCATGCCAAGGCGTTTAAACTCTCCTTGATTTAGTTAGTGTTGAGATATTGATCTATTTTTTTTTTTTTTGTCAAATTGATTAACAAGAATCATTCACATACATATAGCAGTGAGGATATCTCAGGACATCTAATAAGACTTGTTATTTTTTGGTGTTTAGTTACACCATAATGATGCCAAAGTTGGCTGCATGTTGTGGTTCTTCATCTCAAGTCTTACTGCAACAACATACGGTTATTTTGCAGGTTAGTTTACAACTTTATTTTGATATTAAATGACATGTGATTATTAGTGGTGGGCAGGGATCTAGCCTAACGGTTACGAGTCGAACCCGTACTGGTTGATAAATTTTATTGACCTTTCAAGTGGTTGAAAATACGGCTCAACCTGTTGACGGGTTTAGATAAACTACCCCTAAACTAAACACTTAAACTAAAAAATCTTTAATTTTAATTTAAAATAAAATTAAAATTATTGAAAATTTCGCGGGTCAACTGGTTGCACACTAACGTTTGGCTTGTTTAGAGACACTGGTTATTCTACTTGGGTGTAGGGTCTGATTATATGCATTGTTATTTAGGCAAAGACGTCTCTTCTATTGAACTATGGAAGTATGGCTAAATTTCCAAAGTTGCACATTTTGGCAACATATTTTGCTCAAACGATCACAACTATCTTTCTGCTCAATACTATTCATTAAATATACAAAGCGTAAGTTGTTTTGTTAAGAGAATGATTAGTTTTTAAATATGTTGCATGTTGTATACATGAGGACGGCATGGTGAGCAACTTGAGGTATTAACCTTTTAAATTTATTTTATCATTCAAATTGTTAATGGCATGATTGCTACTCCTCTGAATTAATTGCCTGTTGTGGTTCTTCTTCATCTCAAGTCTTGCAGCGGGCAACAACTTACAGGTACTTTACAGGTTAGTTTTCAACTTTATTTTGATATGTGATTATGAGGGGTGGGTAGGGTTTCGACACAACGGGTTACGAGTTCGATCAGCATGCGTTGAGAAATTTTTTTGACCGATTAAGGGGTTTAAAGTTGAGATAATCTCAACCCTAAACTAAAAAACCTTAAAATAAAAAAAAATTAAAATTTTGGTCCATTTCAACCATCTATTCGTACGGTTGATCTGTATGGGTTGTGGAATTGAATTTCATAGGCTAACTTATACACTAATATTTCCTAGGAATATACATTAGGAAATTCAACAAAGTTTAATGAGAATCCACATATTAATACAACAAAGTGGAAAATATATCGTATATGTTTTTTAATTAATACGATAATAATTAATCACTATTTCAAAAATACATAAGGTTTGCTTAGAACATCGAATGTAATTGCGATGTCGTGAGTTAAGATTTAATTTTTCTAACATATATAAAACAAAATCAAAATAGTTGTATATTTATCGTTAAAAAATGTGATATCATGAAAATTGTCAAAATAACTTGTGTCACGAGTGATTTAAGAGTTGATTAATTCAACTTTATTTTTAACAATTTAAATATAAATATCATTCTTTTTTATTTATAAGAGTATAGTGGTATTGTCTATATAAATACGATTATCATACCGTAAATTTATCAAATACTTAAATAAATTAATCATCCTCTTATTTCTAATTTAACCATCATTGTGTCAAGAGACCTCAATTTTTTGCTCTAAGTTGATTCAAACAATCCCATAATGTTATGTTGGTCATTGGTCGCTACCCGCACCATTTCTCCAATAGTTTTAGTCGAATAGACATTACTAAAGATGTTTGAACTTTGACACTATTTATAAAATTCAATGATAAAAGTAGTTTTATTAAACGAAATATCGGTTGAATATACATCACTAAAGATTTAGTGTTGTAGACAATTTCTCTTACATGTTATTGGTAGGGGTGTTCGTTTCGGTAAATATCGAAACAAACAAAATTTCGAATACCGAATTGAATTTTTTCGGTTCGGTAAATACTGAATTGTTTCGATTCGATAAAACTGAATTGTTTCGGTTCAGTTTCGGTATATACCGAAATTTTCAAAATTTTTTAAAAATAAAAATAAAAAATTAATCATACTAATACATTTAATTAGATGATTATTTTATTGTACCGAACAACTAAATGATCGAAATTCAAAAATCGAATACAGAACCACTTTATGAAATTCGATATTGGTTCAGTAAAAAAAATTGGTATAAGGTTCGTTATTCGGTTACTACCTAATTATTAATACTGAATGTTTGTGGTACTAAAATAATAAAAAAGAAAAATAATTTCCCAAATTATTATTTCCATAAACTTCAATTTATTTTTAACATTGAACCCCACGATTCTCTGGAACCGAAGCATTATTTTATAAAATTATAAAACTTAACATAATCATAATTAGAGAAAATGGCACTTTTAGTCCCCTAAGTTGAGTATTTTTTTAAAATTGATTCCCAAACTTCTTTTGGCATCCACAATCCCATAGTTTGATTAATGTGACAAAATTGGTTACCAAATTATAATAGCCGTCCACAAAATTTCAATTAGGTTAAATTGATCCCCAATTATTACGTATAGTGGTAATTGAAGTTCCTTAAATTTTGCATATTGTCAAAATTGGTCCTCATTTTTTCAAATGTCTTTTAAATGTTGGTTCATTTATGTCAAATTTTAAATATTGAATATCAAAAAAATAAAAATTAGTTATCGAATACTGAACTGTTTGGTAAATACTGAATTTGTTGGTTCGGTTTCGGTATGTACCCTTAAGTTTTCATAATTAAATTAAAGTAAACAAATAATTAGCTATATTTTTATAATTAAATAAGAATCATTATTTTAAGTTAAATAAATGTTCTTACCGAACCGAACACAATAATGATCTAAATTTGAAAACCAAATACCGAATCAATTTTCAATATTTGGTATAGGTTCGGCAAAAGAATTTGATATTCGATTTTTAACGAAGTGTAAACATCCTTAGTAATGTTGAATTTCCTGGAATATGTCAAAATGTGAATATTAACTTCAACATTTTTGTTATATGTGATTTTAGTGATTTTATGCGCTTCAAGTTGAAGCTTCGTTAACTAAAATTGGGATTATATAATATACAAGAACCAAGACAGCAAAACATTGGACAATTAGTTATCAAAATTACACTCAATGATGTGTAATGACTATAATTGCACCCTTTTGATATATGAAATTATCAGTTCTCTCAAAATCATTGTTACCAAAATATTGAATATTGTTTTGTCTATAGAGGGTGCCGTAAAAAATTACCCTCTGTTATAGTCAACAATAACATTTGTTATAAGTATAAGCAATCTCAAGTCTCAACATACTTGTAAATGCGATATAATGATATATTTGTATTGTCTTTATATAAATTATGATTATCATATTGTAAATTTACCAAATACTTTAATAAATTCATTATAATCTCATTTTTAGTTTAATCATCATTGTTTACCATATATCATCATATTTGGCATTCGTGTATCATTTTTTTAAAAACTGATTTAAATAAACTCATGTTGTTATGTTGGTCATTGGTTACCTGTATCATTTCTCAAATGTTTTACATTTTTACGTAAGACGCAAACACATCTAAATTGACTAACGTTATTGGAAAAAACTTGTTAGAAGAATGCTATATAATAGGATTCATGAATAATGACACATTAAGAATGTGCTTAAATTATTAAAGAGTAATTTAAGTGATTTTCAATTTTCAAAATTCAATTATAAAAAATAGTTTTATTAAATAAATACGGTCATAAACAAATAATACTAAAAGCTTTAATATTGATAGAAAAAATAGTATATTATTTACTTAAATTTCAATTTATTTTTAACATTGAACTCACAATTCTATAGAATTAAAACATTAATTTATAAAATTTAATTTAATCATAATTATTATAATAATTTGAGATTGGAAATATTTAAATAATTTTCAACTAAAATTATTAATATACCAAATTTAAAGTACTTTATATGAATTTGTTTAATGAATTAAGCTAATATTGATTGTTTTCCTAAGAACAAATAATTACTTCTAAAAATGCGTAATATTATATACTATTGAACCATTTATCTAATAATTTTAGTTGAATTGATATTTTTATAAAAAATATAATCATTTTTTCACAGCACAAACATTTTATATATTATTTGATAAATGAATACGTTGAATGAGGATAATTCACATTTTATTTTTCTAAAAGTTTTCACAGATTAAATACTTTAAGTATTTTTAATAAAATAAATATTTAATTAATTTCAGTAATTAATTAAATGCACATAGAATTGAAAAATTAAATCAAAATATAATTTGTTGCAAAAGAACCGAATTAGTTTTGGGTTAATTAAGTGGAGACCCATTCCTTTAAGGGTATAATTATATGCAAAGAGCGTGATTATAAATTGCAAAAGGCCCGTTAGCTAAACACGTGGGAAGAACTTGCTGTTCAAAGTTCAAATTCGAATCTCGCAATCAAAACATGTTTTTTCCAAGGCTCCGCTCCAAACGGTTCTATTTACAACGGCACTGAAGACGAATTGCGTATATAAATATCGGGGAGCCGAGCAGAGCGTGTTGGTGTTTGAATACAGAAATTTCTAGTGGTAAGCGTTAGGAAGTGAAGTATTCCATGGGTATTCCAGACTCCATTCCAAATTAGTCAAGTAAGTTTACTGAATGTCTCTGAATCAGAAGTAGAACTATTGGATGGGGCCTCTATAGAACAATTTCTTTCCGAATTTGGGGATTTCAATAGTGCCTTTACTGTTAGCCTACACCCGTGGTGGGAACATCGTCCTTGTGCTAAATAATGCATTACTCACGGAATACATTCAACAGGAAAGGGAAGGGCCATCGTGCTTTGCTGCAGGTGGATTGATATAAAAAGTCGTTGTTTGAGGTTTGATAGAATATTTATTTCCTGTTTTGCTTTATAAGACTTCCTTTTAACATTTTTATAGAAAACTTGCTTTCAGATCACGCTCATTCCTAAGAAACAGAGAGATTGGGCTAATTCAAAGTTTTATTCAAGACAATTTTAATGATCTTGCAGCATTGTCTCAAGAAAATTTGTTGTTTTCCTCCATTTTGACTTCAACTTTTCATTTCTTTCTCCTTAGGCGCACTAAAGAGGTTCTAATTTGGATTTAGTTGAATGTCTAGTTGGAAAACTAGAAAGGAAAGCCTGTGGTTAGCTTCTTGCTTGTTGCTGCTTTTGGGAGTTACTTAATTGTGGTTTTTAAATTGTATATTTGAATGATCTATGTGTTTTCTTCTATCTGTTTTGATTTCAAACTCACCTATATTTTTATTCTTTTGATTGATATTATGTTCCTCCTGGAGTTTTATTCTTTTTTCAGAGTAGGAAAATTTCTTATGAGAACCTAATGTCTCTGATACTCCTCTTCCTTGGTTGGCCATGCAGTACAGTTATTGATGAGACATGAAAAGAGTTGGTTCAGGAACTAACTCTCTCTTCCGTAAGTTGGAAACATCGTTAGTTTCTTGTGAAAGCTTTGTCTCATCACCGCTCTTCAGCAACTTTGAAGAGAAAGATAATACAACTGCCTCTTTATATTCAGATATTTTTCAGTCTACTAAAAGACTTTTGAAGAGCTTGGGAAATCTTTATGAAAATATTTTAGTTTACCGGAGAAATGCCAGTAAAATTTTGATTTTGGATGTGGACTTGGATATGAACAGTAGATCAAGTGATGCGGATTGTTCAAGTGTTGATGGTGATCACAACTTGCGAGTTCCCAGTTTGATATTGAATCAAAAACTCGACTTCCTACAGATGATTTCCAACTTTTTCTCTATTTTACCATCAGTTGCCTGGGAAATCATGTATAATATTCAGATGAGATAATGTGTGCATATGGGTATGTAACCATCTCCTTTTTCTTTCTCATGATATTTTCTTTCTCTGTTTTCATCCCTTTTGGTCTTGCACCACAGATTTGGTATTTTCTTAAATTTATAAAGCTAGTCCATTCTTTTATTTTAAGAGTTAATTAGTTTTAAGTTATTTGAATGCAGGTTAAGTCTTAAACATCCGTGTACAAGTGTATTAGATTGCATTTGTGCTTTGTTTGAAAGGGTCTTGTTTTTTGATGGATCTGGAGAGCGTAGCCCCATATGTTCCCCTAAAGATAGAGTAACTGAGGAGGTATGTCAAATGCATTTGAGCTATTAGAAACTTGTTCAAATATGTCTATTTGAGATGCAAAACATTTTATGAGCATGTATCTTGGGTGCTTCTTGAAATTCACATGCTGCATTATTTGCTTTACTGGCGATTATAACTTAAGCCTAAGTCTTTCTGTAAAATTGTATTTGTACCTCTGGTACTCATTTGAATCCTGCGACCCTCAAATTGCTCAGGTGGTCAATTATTATCGAATTTGCATTAATTCTCATCGCATCGTTTTGTTGCCGATGACCTGAAAAGCCAATTTTTCTGTGATGGTTGCTTTTTCTTGTTAATCAACCAATCATTTGGAAGCTTTTTATGCTTCTCTGAGACCTTGATTATCGAGTTAGGTTACACCTTGGACGGCGGATCAGTATTATTTTCAGACAATGGATGGTCATTTTGAGCACTTGCAACATGTATTGTATGTAATTTTGTTGCAATTTTAAGATGCTTGCTCAGGAGCCAACTTCTGATCGTCGTTTAGGGGTTGATGCTATCTTTTTCTGTTTTTTGCAGGTCGGCGAACGGAAAGCCCTAGATAGGCCACGTTCTTTTTAAGTTTGCATTTTGCAGAAATGAAGCACCGAGAACTATTAGGAAAACTTGTGCTTGGTAAATCCAAATCACCTGTTTTTACATATAGTGAACAGAGGATCAATTACATAATAAGTGTTTGCAGGCCAATGAGTTAGTTAAGGCGGAGGTGGATCAACCATGGAGCTGATTTTGTAGATAAAGCTCTTGTCTCTTTTTTAAAACCAATTTTGATAAGAATGATATAATATTAGTAAATAGAGAGAATTTGCTTAAATTATTTAAGTTAACAATGTTTGAAGCTATTTACAAAATTAAATTAGTTTTAATCAATGTTTCGGAAAAAATAAAATATGAATTTTTAATATTTCGGAACATATTCGATATATATTTGGTAGGCGGTATACCGATTTAATGAATTTATCCGGTTTTTAAAAGATTGATTTTAATAAAATATTAAATTAATTTCAATATTTTAATTAAATTAAAGACATAGAATTGAGAGAAGTGGCAAATAAACTTTGGATTAATTACTCGTAGGCCCGTTCTCTAAACGAAGGACATAAATGAGATAAATAAATAACCAAGAACAAATTTTTTTGTAATAGATCTTGAATCCTGATTGGAAGGGAAGAAGAAGGGTTAACTTCTCGAGATAAATAAATGGCTTTGACTGAGCGAGTTTGAGAGCTTCTGGATACAATAAACTATGTCTTATAGAAACTACCCTTTCGATCGATTAGTTGGACAAACAGTCTTATAGATGGCAAGAAGAGTTTGAATTAGGGCGTGGAGACCCGTTAGCTAATTGGGCGGCAACTTAATCTCCAAGTCTATAACTCGAATTCGAAGGTCTCCAACGGCTGTATTTTACAACGGTAATGAGAAAGTGCGTAAATAAATATCTTCTCCCCTTGGAGCGGGTGACTCTGAGCATTCGAATTCCTCCGCTATTCTACGCTCCGCCTCTCGCAAGCACGTTAACACTGTTAATTTTTGCCATTATCATCACAAAAGTTGGGTCACAAGGAAGACAACACTCACGACGCCAACGTTACTTTGTTGGCGTCACCAGTTTCTACCTGATTTCAAAATACGAACATCATATCGGATTAATTGAGTACATAAACTAGTGCAGAGACGGGCATCGGTAAACGGAAGTTTAGTGCAACGGGTCTGAATGGCTGAAGCCATGGGGCAGTTTCTTTGTTTTACTTGATTTCTGTTTAGTGTCTGTAAATTTGTAGTAAGTAAAGTTGATAAATGTAGGAGGGGCTGGCCGGGCAGTACTTCTGGGATGACAACTGCAAAATCTTTAAGGGAATACCAAGATATAATATCTAAGATTTTATCGGACAAAGCCAAAACTAGTGAAGTAACTTCTGTGCCTTTTTTTCTTTTTATTTGGGTTTCTGGTCTTTTTATTCCTTTCATTTTTCATCACAAGAAATAAAATGTTTATTTCTTCGCATTATGTACTAATAATCTTGATTTCTTGCAGTATAAAGCTGTTTGGCGTGCTGGGAATTGGGATTTTGTACCCATTTATTCCACCTATGATGCATCAGGTTATTTTCATTGCAATGATAAGCATTATTTCAATGAAATTTTGCACTGGTACTTGCTTTAGATCTAGTTTCCATGCTTTACTGTAACTATTGAAGAAGTTTTCGTGTATTGGTTTGCATGATACAGTGTTCCCCTTTTACTTCATTTGTCGACTTCTTTATGCATATCACACTTATGGTGATATGAAGCTATTTATCATGATATCCTATCGCTTTTTATCACTGCCTACCTTTCTTTCACAATCTTGTACATTCATTGCTTTTTATCACCATCAGTCATTTTCTCTGGTGTATTTTTTTTTCTCATTTTTTAAAGATATGTATGAAACGCGTCTGTATTTTTTGATTCCACAGCCGTTTGAGGGTGCTATACAATGGAGAGTTGGATGAGTTTACTACAGCAGTGGAAAGTTCCAAACAGGTAGCTAATGAAATAGTGTTATTTAAAATAATTGGTGTTTTGGAATTTCATGCTATTTTATCTTCCCCAGGCTCTTTGATTTCCATTTCCCATGCAAGTCTACAAAGTACTCAGTTATCTACTCAATAATACTAAAGTTTCAGTATACAAGATACTCACTTTTTCATTATTTGTCACTGTGCTTAGTATCTACATAGCTAGGTCCCCTCAAATGAGCATAATAACTCCATTGCAAGAACGTTAGTTGCCTTTGTTTATTTCACCTAATTGTACTTTTCTAGGTTTTTAGAATTTAACTCCTTTAAATTAAAAACTATTTCAGACATTCTATAATTTGGAGATGGCATGGAACTTGCGTTGGAGTTCTTCATTGAAAAAACATATTCTTCATCTTTCATTCAGAAAATGTTGACTAAACCTTTCATACCTTCCATGAACCAGGTCTTACACTTTTTCTGTATTATATTCATCGAATACGTGTCTGTCCCAATGCTTTTATTCATTGTGCAGTTCATTGTTGATTTGCACTATTGAGTCACAACTGCAGCTCATCAGCGACACAAATGCAACTCTTTGGCTGGTTTAGAGACACTGGTTNACCCTCAAATTGCTCAGGTGGTCAATTATTATCGAATTTGCATTAATTCTCATCGCATCGTTTTGTTGCCGATGACCTGAAAAGCCAATTTTTCTGTGATGCTTGCTTTTTCTTGTTAATCAACCAATCATTTGGAAGCTTTTTATGCTTCTCTGAGACCTTGATTATCGAGTTAGGTTACACTTGGACGGCGGATCAGTATTATTTTCAGACATTGGATGATCATTTTGAGCAGTTGCAACATGTATTGTATGTATTTTTGTTGCATTTAACTTGATTTTTACCATCATTTTAAGATGCTTGCTTAGGAGCCAACTTCTGATCGTCGTTTAGGGGTTGATGCTATCTTTTTCTGTTTTTTGCTGGTCGGCGAATGGAAAGCCCTAGATAGGCCACGTTCTTTTTAAGTTTTCATTTTGCATAAATGAAGCACCGACATGCCTTCAGAACTATTAGGAAAACTTGTGCTTGGTAAATCCAAATCCCGTGTTTTTACATATAGTGAACAGATGATTGAAGTTAGATTAGAGATATTTACATTATAAAATTGGCATGGTATATTCCCAAGTAATTGATCTATTGCAGGTCAATGAGTTAGTTAAGGCGGAGGTGGATCAACCATGGAGCTGATTTTGTAGATAAAGCTCTTGTCTCTTTTTTAAAACCAATTTTGATAAGAATGATATAATATTAATAATTAGAGACATAATGAGAATTTGCTTAAATTATTTAAGTTAACTATGTTTGAAGCTATTTACAAAATTATATTAGTTTTAATCAATGTTTCGGAAAAAATAAAATATGAATATTTTAATATTCGGGAACAAATTCGATATATATCTGGTAGGTGGTATACCGATTTAATGAATTTATCCCGTACACTGGTTTTTAAAAGATTGATTTTAATAATATATTAAATTAATTTAAATATTTTAATTAAATTAAAGACATAGAATCGAGAGAAGTGGCAAATAAACTTTGGGCTATTTATTCGTAGGTCCGTTCTCTAAACGAATGACAGAAATGAGATAAATAAATAACCAAGAACAAGCCTTTTTGTAATACATATTGAATCCTAATTGGAAGGGAAGAAGAATGGTTAACTTCTCGAGATAAATAAATGGCTTCGACTGAACGAGTTTGACAGCTTCTGGATACAATAAACTATATCTGATTAGTTGGAGAAACAGTCTTATACTTAGTTTGCAAGAAGAGTTTCAATTAGGGCGTGGAGACCCGTTAGCTAATTGGGCGGCAACTTACTCTCCAAGTCTATATCTCGAATTCGAAGGTCTCCAACGGCTGTATTTTACAACGGTAATGAGAAAGTGCGTAAATAAATATCTTCTCCCCTTGGAGCGGGTGACTCTGAGCATTCGAATTCCTCCGCTATTCTACGCTCCGCCTCTCGCAAGCACGTTAACACTGTTGATTTTTGCCATTATCATCACAAGAGTTGGGTCACAAGGAAGACAACACTCACGACGCCAACGTTACTTTGTTGGCGCCACCAGTTTCTACCGGATTTCAAAATACGAACATCATATCGGATTAATTGAGTACATAAACTAGTGCAGAGACGGGCATCGGTAATCGGAAGTTTAGTGCAACGGGTCTGAATGGCTGAAGCCATGGGGCAGTTTCTTTGTTTTACTTGATTTCTGTTGAGTGTCTGTAAATTTGTAGTAAGTAAAGTTGATAAATGTAGGAGGGGCTGGCCGGGCAGTACTTCTGGGATGACAACTGCAAAATCTTTAAGGGAATACCAAGATATAATATCTAAGATTTTATCGGACAAAGCCAAAACTAGTGAAGTAACTTCTGTGCCTTTTTTTCTTTTTATTTGGGTTTCTGGTCTTTTTATTCCTCTCATTTTTCATCACAAGAAATAAAATGTTTATTTCTTCGCATTATGTACTAATAATCTTGATTTCTTGCAGTATAAAGCTGTTTGGCGTGCTGGGAATTGGGATTTTGTACCCATTTATTCCACCTATGATGCATCAGGTTATTTTCATTGCAATGATAAGCATCATTTCAATGAAATTTTGCACTGGTACTTGCTTTAGATCTAGTTTCCATGCTTTACTGTAACTATTGAAGAATTCGTATATTGGTTTGCATGATACGGTGTTCCCCTTTTACTTCATTTGTCGACTTCTTTATGCATATCACACTTATGGTGATATGAAGCTATTTATCATGATATCCTATCACTTTTTATCACTGCCTACCTTTCTTTCACAATCTTGCACATTCATTGCTTTTTATCACCATCAGTCATTTTCTCTGGTGTATTTTTTCTTTCTCATTTTTTAAAGATATGTATGAAACGCGTCTGTATTGTTTGATTGCACAGCCGTTTGAGGGTGCTATACAATGGAGAGTTGGATGAGTTTACTACAGCAGTGGAAAGTTCCAAACAGGTAGCTAATGAAATAGTGTTATTTAAAATAATTGGTGTTTTGGAATTTCATGCTATTTTATCTTCCCAGACTCTTTGATTTCCATTTCCCATGCAAGTCTACAAAGTACTCAGTTTATCTACTCAATAATACTAAAGTTTTAGTATACAAGATGCTCACTTTTTCATTATTTGTCACTGTGCTTAGTATCTACACAGCTAGGTCCCCTCAAATGAGCATAATAATTCCATTGCAAGAACGTTAGTTGCCTTTGTTTATTTCACCTAATTGTACTTTTCTAGGTTTTTAGAATTTAACTCCTTTAAATTTAATACTATTTCAGACTTTCTATAATTTGGAGATGACATGGAACTTGCGTTGGAGTTCTTCATTGAAAAAACATATTCTTCATCTTTCATTCAGAAAATGTTGACTAAACCTTTCATCCCTTCCATGAACCAGGTCTTACACTTTTTCTGTATTATATTCATCTAATACGTGTCTGTCCCAATGCTTTTATTCATTGTGCAGTTCATTGTTGATTTGCACTATTGAGTCACAACTGCAGCTCATCAGCGACACAAATGCAACTCTTTGGCTGGTTTAGAGACACTGGTTAATCTACTTGGTTGTAGAGCGACCTTGCCTAGTACTTTTAAGTAAGTTCTAATTATATGCATTTTTATTTAGGCAAGATGCCTCTTTCATTGAACTATAGAAGTATAAAGTTGGTAATACAGTCTTCTCTATTGTTTCTTTAAATGAATATGATAGATTATGATATTTCATGCACATATTGTTTGCTATTTTAGCATACAAATTGGACTCAAATCTAGCGTAAAAAAGTCTCATTTTCATCATTCAGGAAAAAAACTATTTCACATTTTTCGGTAACATGCCGGGGTTTGGCTTGTGCCTTATGCTTGATTCTATTTGACTGAAGCTTATTGCTTTTCAAGGGAAGCTGTTACATCTTTATATTCTTCTCTTTCATCCGTGAAACCAGGAAGACATGGAAAATTTTTGTTGTCTTCTCTTAGGTGTTCCGCCTAACTTTAATCTTTAACTCGAAAGATTGTTATTGATAGCATGCTTGGCACTATCAAAGAGGTCAAGTACCATTTAAGTTGTGCCTTTTTGTAGTTAGGCAGGTTTTGCCTTCTAGTTCTTTTCATTTTTCATTTTGTTGCAGGTGCAATCATACAAATTTATCCTTTTGGTTTACCAAATTGCTTCACGGATAGGCAGTACAACAGCTTCTTCAGGGCCTGCAAGCTTTCAGGTACTTATTTGTGCATGATTTTATTATTGTGTTAACCAATCTTTTTAAAAGTAATTATATTAATTGTTTTAAATGTTTAATCACCGTTTTTAAACGATAACATTAAAAAATGAATTTGTCCTTTTT
This sequence comes from Utricularia reniformis, assembly GCA_009725065.1. Taxonomy (NCBI): domain Eukaryota; kingdom Viridiplantae; phylum Streptophyta; class Magnoliopsida; order Lamiales; family Lentibulariaceae; genus Utricularia; species Utricularia reniformis. The sequence continues at coordinate 1,361,388 of RWGZ01000948.1, forward strand.
ACGGGTACCAACAATCATCGAATTCTAATCAAATTGTCTATTAGAATTTTATTTTAATTTGTATTTATGGAGACAAAGAAAATACTCTTTGCTGCTTACCCACTTCTTTTTTAAAAAATTGCAGTTTGCATTTGATTTCCCTAGCGAAAGATATTGCCCTTGATCAAGCAAGCACCGAAATTATTGATTGCATATGCAAGTTTGTATCCTGCAACCCTCAAATTGCTCAGGTGGTCAATTATTCTCTAATTTGCATCAATTCTCATTGCATTTTTTTGTTGCCAATGAGCTGAAAAGCCAATTTTTCTGTGTTGCTTGCTTTTTCTTGTTAAACAGCCAATCATTTGTGTCGCTGCAGCTCATCAGCGACAAAAATGCAATTCTTTGGCTGGTTTAGAGATACTGGTTAATCTACTTGGTTTTAAAGCCGCCTTGCCTAGTACTTAAGTAAGTTCTAATTATATGCATTTTTATTTAGACAAAGATGCCTCTTCCATGGAGCTATGGAAGTATAAAGTTGGTAATACAGTTGTCTCTCTTGCGATCGCTATGCTAAATTTCTACAACTTGCACATTTTGGCAACATATTTGGCTCGAACCATGAAATATCTGATTTTTGAGATTCACACTGCTCAATTCTATTCATTAAATATATAAAGCGTAAGTTTTTTGTTGAGAGAATGATTTTTTTTAAATGTTGTCCCATGATTGAATTTCATTAGGAATAAGACATTGTTTTGTTAGTGGCGCTACTCCTCCCAATTGGTTGCATGTTGTGGTTCTTCTTCTTCTCAATTCTTATAGTTGCTGCAACAACTTACTATTGATTCTGACTCATCCTTATTGCAATATGGTAAGTACCTGAATTTAGGAAGAGTAACAAAATGTGGGTGATTGAGAGTGACGGTAAAAACAGTGCTGTTTTACAAAACTTTAGACCGATTTGTGGAGACACTTATAGTTACATATGTGTTAGTACGTGGGTAGTTACTATCATTTTAAAAATACAATTAATTAGTAAATTATTAGGTTTGTTTTAAATAATTATTTAAGGAAGACAAAATAAAATCGGAATAGTTGTATATTTTGTAATCACAATTTTATCATACTTACTAAAACTAGGTTTGACATGATCGTGATTTACGAAAAAACTAAATTATTCTTATTTTTATAAATTAAAATTTAAATATTATTATTTTTTATACATCAAAGTATATTGATATTTTTACATAAATAACAATTATCAGATTGTACTTTTACATAACACTAACGAATTCATGATAATCATCTTTAATTTAACTATTATCATTGACAATTTCTCAACACCGTATACAAACATTCTCAAAATGCTATGTTGATCATCCCCTACCATTTCTCCAATGGTCAATCATGCATTTTTATTACAAAATACGGAGAACGCTCACGTTTAGATTGTTTGACTAATGTTTTTGGTGGGGTCAGATTATTCAGGAAAAAATAAAATATAAATATTTTATTTTATTTTAATATGGTATAGATTCGTTATATATCCGATATACCCGATATATATCTGATATATCGACCAATAAGGTTGTTCGGTATATAGATCGGTATCGGTTTTAGTAAATATTAAATTAATTTCAATATTTAAATTAAATTAAATACAAAGAATTGGGAGAAGTGCCAAATATGCTTTGGGCTAATTACTCCGAGGTCTCTTCTCTCAATGAAGGACAGAAATGAGACAAATAAATAGCCAATTACAAGTTCTTTTATAATAGACAGAATTGATACCAGGAAGAAGAAATGTTAACTTCTCTGAGATAAATAGATGGCTTTAACGGAGCGAGTTTGAGAGTTTCTCGATACAATAAACTCTTTCGATCGATTAGTTGGACAAAGAGTCTTGTAGTTTGCAAGAAGAGTTTGTTGAATTAGGGCGTGGATGCCCGATAGCTAATTGGGCGGCAACTTACTCTCCAAGTCTGTAACTCGAATTCGAATGTCTCCAAACGGCTGTCTGTATTTTACAACGGTAATGAAGAGAGAGTCAGTAAATAAATATCTTCTCCCCTTGGAGCATTCGAATTCCTCCCCTATTCTACGCTCCGACTCTCGCACGTTAACTGGGTTTCCATTGTCATCGCAAAAGTTGGGTCACAAAGTTTCTTCAGATTACAAGGAAGACAACACTCACGACGCCAACGGTACTTTGTTGGGTAACGACGATTGGGTCTCTCGTGGCGCCACCAGTTTCTACCGGATTTCAAAATACGACCAACATATCGGATTAATTGAGTATACAAAATAGTGCTTCGGTAAACGGTAGTTCACTGCAACGGGTCTGAATGGCTGAAGCCATGGGGCAGTTTCTTTGTTTTACTTGAGTTCTGTAGAGTTTCTGGAAATGGGCAGTAACTAAAGTTGATAAATATAGGAGGGGCTGGCCGGCCGTACTTCTGTGATGACAACGGCAATATCGTCAAGTGAATACCAAGATGTAATATCTAAGATTTCATCCCACAAGGGAATACAAAGCTCGTGAAGTTACTTATTGAGCCTTTTATTTTGCTTTTTATATGGGTTTCTGATCTTTTTATTCCTCTCATTTTTCATCACAGGAAGGATTAAGTTGCTGAGTGCATGGGTAGGAGGCGAAAGATCAGTGGGGTTTTCTAGATTTCTTTCTGAGAAATCTTCATCACTTAAAACTAATGATTTCCGACATCGTGAGAAGTCCTCAAATTACCATTTTGGTGTATGTTTTACGTGTAATATACTTTTAACTGTTTAACAATTGTTGTTTTACAGCGGAGAGTTGGCCTTTTCTTGTCGAAATTATTATCCAGTGTGTGTTACTAGAGATCTCCTCGAGCAAGAAGCGTGTGCCAAAGTTGAACTTTGCAAAAACTTTTCGGGCTGTCGTTCCACTTGCTGATAATGATATCATTTCTGGTTGGAAAAAATTAAGACAAGATTAAAAAATAAGTCAACTATTTGAATTTTTAACTTGATTTAATCATTTTTATTGCAATATGGTTGATATCGAGGTTTTCTTATGCTCACTGACCGTTCTATTTCGCATAATATTCATTCAGGTGAATGCTATCCTTTGTTACACATTGCTACAGTACTTTTCAATCACGTTTTGGATGTGTTAAGGGATGTGCCAAGTTTCCATTCAGAGTACGCTGTTGTGCTACGTCACCTTCTGGTGGTTAGCAACTACAGGTTTCAGATGCGAAAACATGTATATTCTAGTGAGTACTTACTCATGTGTTAAGAAGCCATGTCATATATATATGTGAGATGCTCATCACTAAAATACGTATTTTCCTTTTGTGCATTAGATCTTTTATTTCTCTTTATGGAAGGGTGGAGACAAGCTTGAGTGGAGAAAATATTGGCCAATCAAACCCTGATCTTTTTTGAGTGGAGACAAGCTTGAGTGGAGACAAGCTACTTTGCTTTAATTCTTTCTGATTTTTTAGGAAGCAGTCATCATCTACATGAAACTGCAATTGAGTCATACTAGGAGTGCATCTTATGAGACGGCATTATGTGAACAACTTTTGGATTTGGTCCACAAGGAGCTTGATCAACTTTCTTTTGCTAATAACAATGTGACAAGGTTGTGTTTTATTTTTGCGTCCATTGTTGCTTGGAATTTGCAATGTTGGTTCTTTTGCATATGAGACATTATTCAAACAGGGAAGAGAAATGTGGAACCTTGATGAGGTTGCATTACATTTTCATGGAACTTGCCGCAATTTTGTTTGTCGGGTAACTTTCTAAAAACTAACTTCTCCAATTATTTGAGTTCATCACGCGACTTCTATTGAAAATGTTTTGCAGTTTTGGTGCATGATTGGCTTAACTTTGCATTGTTTGCTTGCATACTGCTCCTGACTGTATTATATTATATTATTTTTTCTTGTTGTTTTTAATTATTTTATTTGTTGTTAATAATTCCAGTTGATTTGTTTACTTCTTTCATTTTGAAGGAGCCTTTGTGGGCTGTCATTCCTGGTTTTTGGTGCTTCAAGCGTGGAATCCTCCTTGCAGTCTTCTTCATGCAAAAAGGAGGTTGCTTATATACATTTATGACTTATGATTCATACTACCTTTTCTTGGTTTCAGTGATTGAATTATTTTCATTAATATTGCACCCAAGGTATCATAGTTTTTTTATTTTGGATTGGAAACATCCATTGACTAAACTTATTTGAATAGTTGAACATTATCATTAGGAATATTGTGAATTATGATGTCCATTACCATCAAGTCACTTTCATTTTTAGTTCGTGAAGTTTTGAAGCTTATCAATGTTTCAGAGATTATTGGACCCTGTGTAGTGCTATTTTCCCATGTTTTTCATGTTCTTTTTTGAAGCTATAACTAATTTGTTTTAGTATTCATTAGGTTTCAGAGCTGAAGAAAGGGTTGCATAACATTTGGAATTGTCTAGTGCGCAGTTTGCCATTTTCGGGTGATTCAGTTATAAGTTATGCACTTGGGATCATTACTGGAATGATTTAAATATAGTTCTGTTATGCAGATATTTTAATTTCAGCTGTTCTGTAAGGTTTCTCCGAGACCCTGATTATCGAGTATTAATTTCAGACATGGGATGATCATTTTGAGCACTTGCAACATGTATTGTATGTAATCTTGTTGCATTTAACTTGATTTTTGCCATCATTTTAAGATGCTTG
>RWGZ01000949.1:0-22389 GCA_009725065.1 Utricularia reniformis
TCAAATAATAAATGACATGATTCATTTAAATAAAATCTGATCAACTTTAATCTTCAATCTGCTCCTACTGCATACAATCAAAGTGCAAGAGGATTTTGATTTTCCAAATTTTCTTGTCCGCTTTTACAACTTCTAATTGAAGTTCAAGATAAACATTTTTTATATATGATATTCAGTCAAGTTAATTTTCGGTTTGATATTCACTCTTAATTTTCACCTTCCTCTTTAACAAGTGCTCTTATTTCTTCCATCTTATTGTTTATAGAGATATTAATGCATTCATCATTTGGAGCAAGTTTTCTTTAAATTGAATCATCATATTCATCTTACTCATTTTCATGTTATGTAAGCTAAAGAAATTAAAAACACACTGAACATCTTTTACAAATAAGATAGATAACATCATATAAATCAAGCTTTTATTTTGAAATTTTAAATAAAACACTAAAACACAAGCGAAATACATTAAAAATATGTTACAAATATTCAATAAAAAAGAAATTGGCAAATAAATCCTCACGGATAAAACACTAAAAGCAAACATGCATCAAAATTAAGATTAAAAAACTCAACTTTTGAATACAGAAATAATATCAAATATTCAAAATTGGTATTCACATAAATTCTCAACAACTATTTCAATTATTGAAGAACAACAAAAAACATATTGAGTTGGATTGGAAGGGGAATAAGTGAACTGACACCATTTGAGTTGCACAAGAATTTTTGATTTCTTAACTTCTCCTTCTTCTCTTATGAAATCTAGGGGCTTCTTAGAAACTAAGCCACACACTTTACAATCCCAATTTGGGATGGGTAAAACTCAATTTTACCACAATACATTACATGATTCGCGATTCGTAGTACGCAATTAGTTAAGGGTGAAACCCAATGTAACCACTATACATCCACTCATCTACCAATCCATTGGACCATTAATTCCTAAAATAAAATATTTTATTTAAAATATGTTATTTATCCAACCCACAATTTTATTGGTTTTTAGAACATAGCTCAACTTTAATTTATATATTTTCGACTAAGTTTACATGGTACCATTATAAGAAATTTTACCAGGTATGGAACGTAGTAATCCAACTTGACTAGATCATGATTTGATAGTCTTATACTCCTTAAATACTTTCTAGTAATTTTTTTTATATATCCTAAAAACTTATGAGTATTTCGATAAAAGTAATTTATGATCCATATTGTTAGGAACATGAATGCTAAAATAAAAATGTATATTCAAAACATTCAATAAAAAAATAGCTTAATTAAAGTTTTTAAAATACAAATACAAAGTATATTTATTTGCACTAGGGAAAGCCCTACTCAGCCCCCTCTAGGAAAAATGTAATTTTTCTTAAGTATAAAAATATTTGAAAAAATATTTTTATTTTAATTACTCAATATACATGTATTATTGAAAATTATAATTACTATGATTAGTAGGGTTTTCATATCGTAAATACAATAATATTTTTTAGAAAAATGATTTCATGCAATTTCGTTTATGACAAGACATTTAACTATTGATTTCTTAATATCACAAATAAATGTATTTTGCAATGTGCTGGGGTTTAGCTAAATTGACTACCATGTTTTATAAACTAATCAAAATATTTAAATTTGTTTTATTATTATTTCAATAAAAAAAATAACAATCTATAAATAAAAATACTAGAAAATGAATATTCAATTATATATTAGATAGGTATTATAAAATTGCAATACCATTTCAATTAATATGAAATTAATCCACCTTCAACTACAACTTCAACATATTCCTACTTCAGGAGTTTACCACCAAATAACGAGATTTTCGGATTCTGTAAATTATGAGGTCCCAATTTTTTCAGCGGTTCTTCTTTGACAGTTTTTCAACTTCTATTTATGATTCAATATAATAAATTTTTTTAATTGATATTCAATCAATTGATTTTTTTGTTCCATCTCATTCTCTATATTTGGATCCATGAGAATTGCACTTATTTCATCCAACTTTTTGTTTACAGAGATATTAAAGTCATTGATCATTTGCAGCAACTTTACTTTAAGTTGAATCATCCTATTGACCTTGCTCATTTTTATGTACTGTAAGCCAAAGAAATAAAAATACGCTAAAAATATTTTACAAATTTTCAATAAAAATGAATTTCCTTTAATTCAAATAAAACCTCTTGGATAACATTATATAAAATTAATCTTTTATTTTGAAATTTTTAATAAAACACAAGCCCCACAATAAAATAATAAAAGCAATTCATGTATTCAAATAAATTAAGTGGAGATTAAAATTCTCAAATTTTAAAACTGAAATATTATCAAAAGCATTAAAGAATCAAAACACGCATCAAATTTAAATTTTCTTGTTTTGCATTTTAAAAAATGAGAAATTGCATAAAAATTTATTGAGATAAACGAAATTTAAAATGTCCAGTAAAGTTATATAACATCACAAAAAATAAGAATTTTGACTTGTTAAGCATAATCTATAAAAGAGCTAATAATATATAAAGATTTCTCAATGTATTAAAGACAACACATAACCTCCTCATATCTCGGAACCAAGTTTACCTTAAATTATATAATGTAAATAAGTAGATAATATTTTGTAATTAATTGGATGGATAAATAAAATATTTAAAATCAAACTATAGGCAATATAAATAATATTCTAAATAAGAAAATTTTGAAATAAAGAAGATGGACGAGATTTTATTTTTAAAATGTCATGGTCTAAGGGTTGGTAGACTAGGCATAAAAATGGAAATTTGTAGGTCAATTAATAGGGGAATGAGAAATTATATTTTTATAAAAGCAGAAAAAGACTTGTCCATTTTTTATTAAAAAAACAAAATGAATTATTATGGTGTGTCTATCTAAATTCGGATGATTAAATTGGCACCATATTTATAAAAAGCCCCAAGAGAATTCATATGAAAATTGTGAAATTACTAAGCCCCAAGAGAATTCATACTTTACAAATACATTTAAATTTATTCTAAAATATAGTTGATAAAAAATTTGCTGTGTGTTTACGCATTAATTATTTAATACATAAATAGACATTAATATTTAATATAATTATATATTTAAATTTATAATTTGCTGTTTGTTTATTTAATATTTATATTTATTAAATATATTAATTATTTATTAGTATATTAATGGTTTATTTGTTGTTTGTATTAAAACTATATTGATAATTTTAAAATTATTAATTAAGTAAATTGATGGCAAATAAGAAAAAGTGAAATGAAAAATAACACTAAGTTAGAGTTTGAAATTTTATATCAATAGTTAATAATTGTGATCAATATTTGTGTAACGATACCTCCCCTAATAAGTTGGAATAATTAAATGGTGCAATACATTATTAATTAATAGATAAATACTTATATCTAATTACATGTCAAATTGCAAAACTTAAAAAAAATATTCATGTCTAATCACATGTCAATACTGAAATAATAGATAGTAATGCTAATTATGATAGATTGAAAGTCCATAACAATTTTTCCCCAAATTCACCTACAACCAAAGAAAGAAGGACCAGGATACTGCAAATCTTGAGGACCCAATTTTTCCAAAGCTTTTTGTTTCTCTCTTCTTTCGGCCTCTATTTGAGCTTCAAGATAACTTATTTGTTTCAAATGAAATTCATTCATTTGATTATTTGCTTCTATTTCAATTTCTAATCTCTGACCTTCAAGCAAAAGAACATTAATTTCATCTAATTTATTGTTCATGGAGATATTAAATTCAGTCATTTTCCCGAGCAATACTTCCTTAAGTTGGGCAATTGTACTTACTGCATCCATTTGTATGTCCTGCAAAACAATGTAATGAAAAATTAAACTTTTAAAACAAATAAATTCTCAGGCAACTATTGACCAACAATATTTGAAATGCGAATTCACTTAAATTGTTAAAAGTGAAAAGAAATGTTTTGGGATGGAGGAGATTAGAACCAACCTGTAGGAATATGTGTTTAGGATTGATGAAGGGTTGTTAAATTCCAGCTTCACTTCTTCTTCTCTGCTCTTCTCTTTTCAGTTTTGGGATGAGACTCTTTGAAACCGAAACTACAGAGTACACGTTATATAGGGAGTTGGGATGGGCACGTTTTTTTATGTCTCTTTCTTTACGTTTTTTTATGTATTTTCTTATCAATCTTTTTTCCATTTACTTGGTACTTTTGGAAGAAGAAATTAAAACGTCTTTTTATAAATTTCTATAATTATCATTACCTTCATTTTCTATTTTACATCTTCTTTTTTTAACAAACAATAAAAACTTCTAATTTCTATAACTATCTTATATTCCATTTTACAAATAATTAAATGGAAACTTTAACAAATAAATTACATCAAACATTAATAAATTTTAAGTGTTGACATTCATAATACAAATTATTATTCTTAAATTATATTCGATCGAAAATTATAAATTGTATTTAACTCGTGGTATTCCAAAAAAAGTCAATGAATCACATATGTAATTGTCTGAAATCGTCAAAATAAATTTAGAGAAACAATTAAATTGAAACTTCAACAAATAAATATCATCAAATATTAACAATTTTCAAGTATTGACGAATGCAAATTGGTATCGTTGTATTATGTTTGGTAGAAAATTACAAATCGGATATAACTCGCGGTCTTCCCAAAAAAGTCAACGAATTACCAACATAAAATTGTCGGAAATCGTCAAAATAAATTTCGAGAAATAATTAAATGAAATTTTAACGAATAAATCTCATTAAACATTAATAAACTTCAAGTGTTGAAATTCGCAATACAAATTGGTATCGTTGTAATATATTCGGTCGAAAATTACAAATCATATATATGACTAATAATTTTTCAATTTATAAACACTAAAATGTATCGTAAAAATCATAAAAAAACAACATATTCTTTTATTGGGGATTACATTTATCAAATTATGAAAATTTTGGGGATCAAATTAGCTATTCAAAAGTTTGTGGACTAAAATTTCCAAATTGTACAAAGTTTGGGAACCATTAATAACGTTAGAGACCAAATTTACTAAAAACTCAAAACTTTGAGAACCAAATTTGGGTATTATTCGTGTTGGGACCTGATTTGCGTTTTACGTTTATTATACATTCTAATCATTAACCCTCAAATCCTAATGTGGACTACGTCCACATTGTTTGCCTCATCTCCTTTATTTCCTGATTTTATTATTTATAATATTACTTATTTTCAAATAGTTTTGTTTAAAATATTTATTTGTTAATCCCACAATTTTATTGGTTTCTAGAACATAACTCCACAATACTTTTATTGTGTACTTATATCAATAAAATCAGTCTTCCAATTGTACAATCATAACATCTTTAAACTATGACATATTAAATAGTAAATACACCCATTAATAACAAAAATCAATTTAATTATATGTTAATTTTTTATAACTGTAATTTTTCAAATAAATGAAATTCAATGTTGTCCATATTTTATCTCTGATTATCAAATTTGAATATAAATTTTTTAAATAGAATGATTAAGCAACCTAGTGCACCAAGTGCGGGTGCTTATCAGGTGCATAAATTTTTTTCAAAAACAATTTAAATATCAAAAAAATATTTTTAAATTAATTTTTATGAAATTTTATACAATCCATCATATTAGTTATAAAAATGATTTAAAATATTATTGGATTATTTAGTAAATAGTAAATAAATAATATATTTATATTATTTTAATCAACAAATCATTAAAGTAATATAATCTGATTCGTAAAAAATTAACGAATCTCGTACCCTGATTTGATACCTAACACTATGGTTGGTGCAACATAAGAATAAATATAAAATTAAAATTAAATGAATTAATTATTAATAAAAATAGGGGGGAAAGGTGATTGAGAAATGAGGAATTCAGGATGGGCAGAGTAGAAATCAATTAATTATTACTAGATAGGTTGTATATATCGATACACGGCTACACGCTACTTTTTGCAGTTGCTATATCGGTAAAAAAGCCATTTAATGGTATGGTCCCCACTACTATATGTAATAATTTTATCCTATCTTTTTCTTTATTTTTGTCTCACTATTTACTTCTTTTCTCATTTTAACTCCATTTTATTTAATAACTGTTTGCTAGTGTTATATAAAATACTAACAATTAGTTAACATATATTATTCATCGTTTATGCATATAGTTTTACTTTAAATCAAAATATGCAATTTTTTTCAATAATAAAAATGAGTTTAAAATTAAATTCAAAATTCAGAAACATTACTCGAAAATATTTTTTTGTTCGAATTATAATGTGAATGAAAAATAACATTCCAGATTCAATAACAATTTTCATCTTAATTATATCGAGTTTTAAAAATTATTTGAAAATGAAATTATTCTATTGAAATAACAAATATTAATAACACTACTTAATTTACATTTTGAATTTTGAATACGATCAAGTTTCAATCGTTTCAACGCAAAAAATTGTGTACTATAAATCCAATGTTTTGTAGATAAAATCTTGGTTTATGAATATTTGAATTTAAAGACTATTTATTTATTTTTTAAAAAAATTGATAATATATGAATTTATTGGATTTTTTAAATGAAAAAACTTAAATTCATTTATTGGAGTAAAATTGAATAATTAAATATTATTCTTAATATTTGCTAGAAGTGGCACCGAAGTTGCTAAAATTTTTAAAAATAATTTTTAATTAATATATTCTTAATATTTGGAAAAACTCTCCAAAATATCTCCCATATTATATTAAACCTTAATTAATATCATTATAGTTATTAGATATCATTTTTCTTATATTTATTTACATACTATTTAAGTTTTTCTCATATATCATTAACTCAAATATCGTTATTTATCTGTTCTAACTGAATTTTTAGCATAATTCAAGCCAATAAAGATATGACATTATTTATTATGGTATAAAATGGATACTAACTTCATATCCATCATCACATTAACGATAATGCAAACATAGGGGGATTTTACAAAAATACACTAATTTTCAAAACCAACATTCAGAATTACCTTTATATTTAAAATACATTCATAATTACATTTTTCCTAATTATTTAAATTATAAATAATTCATTTTTATAACAAATATAAAGTTAAAGGTATTTTTTATATCGCAAGAAGTTATCATGTTAATTATTTCGATGATCTTGTCTCAATTATTTTTTATTAATTTATATTGTTGTTTATATTTTGTTTCGAACCGCATTCGTATATTGTTTTTATTATCTAAATTTCAAAAATATTGAATCTTAAATAAAATTATCAAATAAGTAAAATTAATAATATATATATATATATATATATATATATTAAATAAATTAAATAAAATAAAATTGATGATTTCCCAAGCCATTTGTCCGCGGACTATATTTCCGTGGAGGAAATTCATTGCGTATGTAGTCATGGGCGCTAGGCCATGTGCAGGCAGAGAAGTCTTGTCCACTCAATGTATTTGAATACGGTTTTGTTCGTCTTTAAAAGTAAATCTTACTGGTAGCCTTACAGATAGGTTACGAGTCGTGCAACCTAGAAAGAATGAGATGTTTGGATTCTGTAAATTATGAGATCCCAACATTTTGAACGTCTTCTTTGACAAAATATCAACTTTTAACTAGTCTTCAAGATAATCAGTTTTTTAATATGACATTCAATTATTTTATTTTTTAATTCAATCTCCTTATCTATATTTTGACCTTCCATGCAAAAAGCAATTATTTCATCGAATTTTTTGGTTCACGGAGATACTTATGTCATTGATCATTTTCCGCAACTCTTCTTTAAGTTGAATAATCATATTTGACACACTCATTTTTATGTAGCCAAAGAAAAAAACATACACTAAACAATTTCATTAAAAAAAGAATTGTCGTGATTCAAATAAAACCTAACTATGAGTTCAAAAAATAAATAAAAAAAAACCTAACTGATAACATCATGTAGATAAGTCTTTTATTTTGAATTTTTAAATAAAACACTGTATTCAAATAAATCAAAAAGGCTAAAATTCCAACTTTTTATAACATAAATAATATCAAACCACAATATTCACATCAACCAAACATTACATATAAATTTTCTGAAAAAAATTGAAAATATCTAGTAAATTCAATAACATCAAAAAAGAAAAATTTTGACTTATTAAGCAAAATCTCTAAAAGAGCTAATAATTTATAAAGATTTCTCAGTGTATTAAAGGCAAAACACATAGGACAAGTCTCTTCCTATCTTCCAATCTAGCTTTACCTAAAGTTATATAATATAAATAAGTAAAAATGAAACGATAATAGAGAAAATATTTATAATATTTAAATATCTTCCAATCTAGTTTTCTAGTTCTCATGGGTTCATTCATATCTCCTATAATATTTTGTTTATTCAAACATTTTGGCATATTAGATATATAACTTGGTTTATGTTTAATTGTCCTAGATACACTGTATTCTAAGTTATCATTGTTTCTTCTTCATCATTTTCTATATCTTCTTCATGTTCACCAAATGTATCGATTTCAGAGTTTGTTATTTTATTTTGACACGGATTCAATTCAGGTAATGCAACAAATCTATCTATAGCATCATTATCTATCTCATTCACATTAGTGTAATCCGTAAACTTAACATGAACAGAATCAATAACAGTTCTACTTGTAGAAATGTATATTCTAAATCCTCTCTTATAAATTGAATAACTTACAAACACACCCTCTTCACTTCTTTCTTCAAACTTATCAAATCTATCTTTATAAAAATGTACAAAACACTTTTAACCAAATGTATGCATGTGACTTACTCTAGTGGTTTTGTTTTTAAAGAGTTTATTGGGTGTTTTCCTTAAAATACCTCGAATACTAATCCTATTTATAGATTTAGACATCTCTTGTAAAGTTCTATTTTTTCTTTCTACAATTCTATTTTGTTCAAGTGTCCTAGTATTAAAGAAACTATGTTATATTCCATGTTCTTAACACAATTCTTCAAATTTTAAATTTTTGAATTCACCACCGTTACCACTTTTTATAGATTTATTTTCATATCTTTCTGGTTTTCAACCTTTAATCTAAAGTTATCGAATGATTTAAAAGCTTCATCTTTTGTTTTTAGAAAGAATGTCCATGTAAACCCAGAATAGTCATCAACTAATACATAACACCAATGTTTTCCTCATTGAGTAGAAGGTTCTACGGGTCCAAATAAATCCATATGAATTAGTTCAAGCACATTGGATGAATTTATAGGTTTAAAACTCGTTCTAGTTTGTTTGGCTTTCACACATGTATCACATAAATAAGATTGATTTTTATATCTTGTTCCATTCCTCTAATTAATTTTTTCTTAATCAATCTATGAATCAAAGGGTAATTTGCATTTCCTAATCGTTTATGACATAATATAGAAAAATCATGTTTAGCAGTCAAACAAGTAGCAACATATTCATCTATTTTGATAGTATAGACATTCTTAGATCTAATAGCATGAAATTTTTCACAATTATTTAACACCCCTATACATGATTTCTTATTAAAACAAACCACATAATCATTGTCACATAGTTGACTCACACTCAGCAGATTATGTCTTAAGTTATAAACAAATAACACATTATTTATCACATACGTTTTAGTTACGAAATCACAAATACATGTGAACATATCTTGAGATTTATCTCCATAAGTTACTTTACCTTCATCACATGGTCTGAGATTGGATAATAATGATATATTTCCGGTCATATGATTTGAGCATCCACTATCCACATACCAAACATGCAAAACAGATTCTAAGTTGCAAAGGTTTCCAACTCGGTCCTTGTCTATTAGTATACACACACACACACAAGTAAGAGACAGTGAAACAATTATAACTACTATCATCAATATTTGAAATAATAATATATTCAAATAAATAAAATGGCCTAAAATACATCAAACTACACAATAAGGTAAATAAATACATAAATAAATAAAAGTTCATTAATTTACTATTATCTTTTTATTGATTGATCAGTTAATTTTAGGAATCCATTGTTTGTTATTTTCTTATGGGCAACACACATTTTAGTCCCCATGGTTTCCTAGTTTGTCAAATTTAGTCCATGTAATTTGTTAATTTTGGCAATTGATGCCCCCAAAGTTTTAGAATTGCAAAACATGTCTACATAATATAGATGGTTTACCAAAACAAGTCCACGAAGATTTGTATGTGTGACGTAATTAGTTCACATACTTACTTGATTGTGGCAATTAAGGCTCTGAAAGTTTATATAGTCAATTTCAGTCCCTTAATTTTGGTGTATTGAGCAAATTTAGTCAGTAACTTTGAATTGACAAATCAAGTCTTCGCAATGTGCAATTAGTATAAGTAATCGCCACCGTTCGATATAATAATTTGTATAAGTCGTCGACACTATGTTGTATTCAAAACGTGTCTCTATATCGATCCGTTTCATAACAAAAATTCCGGATTGAAATGAGAAATTACATATAAATTTTCTGAAAAAAATTGAAAATATCTAGTAAATTCAATAACATCAAAAAAAGAAAAAAATTGACTTATTAAGCAAAATCTCTAAAAGAGCTAATAATTTATAAAGATTTCTCAGTGTATTAAAGGCAAAACACATAGGACAAGTCTCTTCCTATCTTCCAATCTAGCTTTACCTAAAGTTATATAATGTAAATAAGTAAAAATGAAACGACAATAGATAAAATATTTATAATATTTAATAATTGTTTGTTCAAGACCTTATAATATACACAAAATAAAATTAAGACAATGAAATCTAATACCCAAATTACCAAAACAATGAAATTTTATTACATATAATCTACAAATTCTTTGCAAGAATTGTTTTCCTCAAATTTTGTTTTGTATTATTACGATATTTTCAACCTTGTTGAAATTTGAATTTAAGCTTTATTTTAAAATAAAAACATTGTTGAAATTTGAAAATTTATATATAAGTAATTTGATATATAAATAAGTTTAACCAATTTAAAAACTGCAAAATATAATGATAAATAATAATAATGTATTCTTATTTTGTAGAATATCATTAGGAAGGCTCAAGATGGAACTCTTGTAAACGAGTTCCTCATTCCGCAACATAAAATATTGACGAACACAAAATTCTTAAGCATCAAAAGTCATTATACTGACAGCAACAACAATAAAACACAAATCACTTATTACAAATTTGCAGCATAGCATATGCCTTGGGATCGGAAAGAGGATCGGGCATTCTTCTCTTCTCTTCTTGGGCTATCGTTTTATTTTCGATAAGCTTTCCCTCCATTGTTATCTAAGAAAAAACATGGCATTTGTGTTGAACAGCTTGATTATTGGGTCGACTAAGAGTATTTCAAATTCTTAGTCAAGTGGTTTTTTCCCTATCTTTTAGGGGTTTTCCACTCTAAAACTATCGTGTTCTTTCCTGTTTGATTCATAATAGTCTTCCACATATTAAATAAATTAAAACCGAGTTCGTCTTGCAACGAACCGGACAACTGTTGACACCCCCGGTTTTCAGACCACAACAATGTAAGTTTCCATAATATTAGGTGGATGTTTTATGGAAGTTTACATATTTCATGATTGTCTATCAATACACTCGGTCACGTAGGTGCATGTAGGTCATGAATGAAGGAGTTGGCGTAATAAGTATGTAAAGTGGGTGCTACCTAAACTTTTGTTTAAGTTGTATCATCATATTTACATTACTCATTTTTATGTCCGTTAGCCAAAGAAATAAAAAAAACACTAAACATCTTTTACAAATAACATAGATAACATCATATAAATCAGCTTTTATTTTGAAATTTTAAATAAAACACAAGCCAAATACATTAAAAATATGTTACAAATATTCAATAAAAAATCTGTTACAAATTGATAAATAAATCGTGAGATAAAACACTAAAAGCAAACATGCAATCAAAATTAAGATTAAGAATTTCAATCTTCGAATACAGAAATAATATCAAATATTCAAAACCAATATTCACATAAATTATCAACAACTATTTCAATTATTGACTAATAACAAAAAAACTGAATGAGTTGGGATTGGGAGGGGAAGAAGTGAACTGACAGAATTTAAGTGTGGGCAATAATTTTTATTTCTTAACTTATCATACTTCTCTTATGAAATTTAGAGACTTCTTAGAAACTAATCCACCTACTATATAATCCCAATTTGGGATAGATAAAACTCAATATTACCAATGTACGTGACACGACACGATTCGCTATTCGTATTGCGCAATTTTTTAGAGAATCCTGATAAATTAGTCGAGGGTTCGTAAATCTATAATTATAATAATTATTTTAGTTATATAATTTATAGTATTTTATGTAAAAATAATCATAATTATTGATAAAATATATTTTAATCATTATGAAATCATAACTATAAGATATAATAAATAATTTATCTTCAAACTAAAAGTTTGTTCAAATTAATAAAATAATTAAAAGTCGATATAAATTAAATAACATAAAAAATTTGTAATATAATAATTTAAATTTCATATTTTTTTTTTGAATTTTTCTATTTTGTCTTCTCACAAAACCATATTCGAGCATAAGATTTGTTTACGATCTTCTTTTTTGAACAAAGAAAGAAAACATATGTTTCTTCATTTGTAAATCTATCTTGTCCCCAAATTGGTTAATTAATTGACCTAGAAATCTGTTGAGAACCCTTAAACCGGGTACCAAGGATGTGTTCTTGTTGAAAACCATTAAACCGGGACCAATGATGAGTTCTAAACCAAGATGAATGTGGTCAGGCTCAAGTAAGGATTCGACAGCTGAAATTACCAAGTATAGGATCGGGCCCGGCAAACAGCTTAGGGTTCGACAGACTGCTTCGGTCCCGGAGGACACCGTAGGGCCAAGCAGACAGCTTCGGTCCCAACGGACAGCTTAGGGCCAAGCAGACAGCTTAGGTCCCAAAATATAGGATCGGTCCCGGCAAAATGCTTAGGTCCCGGAAAACAGCTTCGGTCCCGGAAGACAGCTTAGGGCCCAGCAGACAGCTTCGGTCCCGGAAGACAGCTTAGGGCCAAGCAGATAGCTTCGGTCCCAGCAGACAGTTTAGGGCCCGACAGACTAGATGTTGACCCATCAGCATGCGTTCCACGCATCGGGCTCAACCATGTTTTCTAGCATGTGAAAACAACATCCAACAACCTTGTCATAGGTGGTTACAGGGCGTGGATTACACGCATCTCCCCTCTATAAATACAGAGCAAAAAGATAAGCTCAAGAGGACCCTTTGGAGGGCAATTTCGACGAACCCTAGCCGCTGTAATTTCATTTTCGCTGCTCTTATTCCCTTTATACATTTTCATTGGTTTATTAATGAATTTGCCATAGAGGTTCTCCTCTCGGCAACGTGGTTTTTTCCCCATTTCTTAAGGGGTTTTTCCACGCTAAAATCGCCTGTGTTCTTTCCATTTCTATATTTCTAGTTGTCTCCACAAACAACAAATAAAACCGGTTTTCAGAATCCGATAACTGTTGGTGCCCCCTAAAATGGAACCACAACAAAATCACTATTTTCTCCCCTACATCCACTCGTCTACCAACCCATTGGATCATTAATTTCTAAAATAAAATCCGTCCCATCTTCTTTATTCAATTTGTGATTCAATATAAGCAATTTTTTTAATTGATATTCAATCAATTGATTTTTTGCATCCATCACATTCTCTATATTTGGATCCATGAGAATTGCACTTAATTCATCCAACTTTTTGTGTACGGATATATTAAAGTCATTGATCATTTGAAGCAACTCTTCTTTAAGTTGAATTATCGTCTTGGCCTCATTCATTTTTATTTCCGGTAAGCCAAAGAAATAAAAATACACTAAAAATATTTGATAAATTTTCAATAAAAAAGAATTTCCTTTAATTCAAATAAAACCTCATGGATAACATCATATAAATTAATCTTTTATTTTGAAATTTTTAGTAAAACACAAGCCCCACAATAAAATAATAAAAGCAATACATGTATTCAAATTTTTAAAACTGAAATAATATCAAAAGCAATGAATATTCAAAACTTATATCAAATGTAAATTTTCGTGTTGTGAAGGTTAAAAAATGAGAAATTGCATAAAAATTTATTGACATAAACGAAATTTAAAATGTCCATTAAAATTCTATAACATCACAAAAAATAAGAATTTTGATATATTAAGCATAATCTATAAATGAGGTAATAATACACAAAGATTTCTGAGTGTGTTAAAAGACAAAGCACATAACCTGCTCATATCTTGGAACCAAGTTTACCTTAAATTATACAATATAAATAAGTTAAAAAGAAACTAGAATAGAGAAAATCTCTCTAATATTTAATAATTGTTTGTCCTGGACCTTACAATATATAAAGTCAATACATAAAAAATAAAATTAAGACAATGAAACCTAATACCCAAAATAATGAAATATTATTACATATTCTTTGAATGAGTTGTTTTTCTCAAATCTTATTTTGTGTTATTATGATATTGAATATGTAATATTTGCTCAATTGGTGATGATTGATGAACACCATTTAAAGTTTTTTTAGATGCCCAACGACAATATAATGTCAAACAACAACTGTTATTAGGTTCGATAGTAATAATAAAGTTATAGAAGTACAATTAGAAACAAAACAATGAAGCCAAATAAAAGAAGTGCATTTATAACATATATATTTGTTAATAAAATTGGAATGTAAAGTTACATATGTTACGTATTAAACTAATAGTTTATAATTTTAATTTTATAGTTCACAAACAGAGGCCGCCCATAATTTTTTAATTATGGGAGTGATACAATTTTTTAATCCATTGAACCACCAACTTATACAGGTTGACAATTTCTATGTATGTGTAACCAAATCATATTCACGAAAAGCATCAATTTTTCATGCTAATTATAAAAATACATTCACAACAATTTTAATTTTTAATTCGAATTTAAAATATAAATACATCATAAGAGAAGATTATCATATATTGAATATGATATTAAAATTTGCATCTGATTTTGAATAACCATCTAAACAAAATACTAGAAACTTAATATTTAAATAAAAGTTCAAATAGCAAATGACATAAAATGAAATCAACTTTTAACTTCAATCTGGCCCTAATCTTCGTGCATTCCATCATAAGGTAGGAGTAATCTGTAATTTATCTTCTAATTTTTCCATAGCATCTTCCTTGGCCGTTTTTTCAATATCTAGCTGGATTTTCAGAGAGGCAATACTTTGTACGTAATATTGAATTAATTTAATTTTCCTCTTGTTCTCCAACTCTAAATTCTCTCCTTCTTTTACTATAAGTAAACTGATTTCTTCAAGCTTATTCTTTACTGATATATTAAAATCATTTATTTTTTCAACAATCTCATCCCTTAGCTGGAGCATCATATTTATGGAACTCATTATGTCCTGTATAAAAAAACAAAAATTAAGAGTCCCCTACACATAAAACACTAAAAGCATAACATGTAATAAAAAAGAATACCAATTTTTAAAAGACAAATAATTTCAAAAGTCACAAAGATTAAAAAACTCATATTCAATTACTGATGAACAACTAATAGGCAGAATGCAGTGAACCAACCAACCTGAGTTTCTTGATTTTTTATCTTCTCTTCTTCTTCCCTTCTGAGTTATGTTGCTGCTCAGAAACTAAATGCAGTGCCCAATATATATATAATCCAGGATGGGCACAACAACACATTATCATTTTTTAAGAACGTGTATTTCTATAGCTATGCCTATAATCATCACGCCTACAGATCCATTTTCCATTTTTACGTATTGTTTATTCAAGACAGATTAAAAACATCTCATTTCCATAATTATCAGTTTTTACTTTTTACGTGTTTTAATGCATTTATAATCATTAGCCCTACAAATCTATTTTATTACCTACATCCACTTTGTCTTCCTAGGTCCAATTTCCATTATTTCTCATTATCGCTAATTTAAATACTATTTAATTTTCATATAGTTTTATTTAAATTATTTTATTCATCAAACCCACAGTTTTATTGGTTTTTTAGAACATGGGTGTGTACTATTTACTTGTATCAATAATGTTAGTTATACAATTATAACATTTATACAACTTTGACGATTTATCTCAATTAATTGTACAACAAAATATATGTTGATAGTATTTTTATATTACTAAACTGTTAGAATTTATCCTTTTATTTTGAAAATATTATTTTTCATCTTCTTGATAATAATTAATATATGTTATCAAACCCTTGTCGAATCGTTGTCAAATAATATGTACACAACGATTTGACAACGGTTTGGTAACCCGTTAAAATTTCCGGTTCACGGACCGAATCGTATTTAAGAACACTGTTTAGAACGTACAATCTTCTTCGTTTTTTCATGATCCGTGTTTGATGTTAATTAATGACATTAAAATAATAATTACAATAAACTTGAGGGAATTCTGAATCATATTAAATATTAAGATGATTTCAATGTTAATAACCCTAACCTTATGATAATAGCAAAAAGGTTTTTGGGTTCTAAATTCTTTATAATTCCAAAATATTAAGGATCTAATTTGACATTGTGTGAAGTTTGTAAACCAATATTATCGTTTTTAAACCAATATAGAGAGATTCACTATACTGAATGGGTTGCGAACCCAGTTGTGGTCTCCAAGGCAGGTGGAAAGTGGAGGATGCGCGTTGATTTTACCGACGTCAACAAGAGTTGTGAGTCGGATCATTTCCCACTGCCGTATATTGACCGATTGGTGGATACTGTAGTTGGCAGCACAATGACGAGTACCATGGATCCTTACTCCGGGTATCATCAGATCTTCTTTGCTAAAGAAGATCATAAAAAGACATCATTCATGACGGAAGACGTCGTATATTGCTATGAGGTTATGTCTTTCGGCTTAAAGAACGCTGGAGCAACATACCAGAGGTTGGTCAACAAGATATTTACTGGTTTGATAGACCACATTATGGAAGTGTATGTTGATGATATGATTGTCAAATCCATGAATTATGAAGACCATATTCCTTATTTGTCTCGTTGTTTCGAAGTATGTTGTAAATATAAACTCAAACTAAATTCGAACAAGTGTTGCTTCGGGATTCGAAGTGGCAAGTTCTTAGGATATTTCGTTTCTGATAAAGATATAGAGGTTAACCGTGAGAAAGTTCAGGCGATCATTGATATGCAACCTCCAAGAAACAAGAGAGAATTCCATAGGCTTACTGGCCGATTGTCACCTCTAAGCAGGTTTATATCTAGATCCACGGATCGGGGCCTCCCCTTTTTTAGGGTGTTAAGGAAAGCAAGTCATCTTGGTTGGACTGAAGAATGCGATCAGGTCATCTCAGACTTGAAGACTTATCTGAACACTCCTCCTGTGATGGTGAGCCCAACCTGCCATAACCCTTAGGGCTGTATATGGCCGTATCGGAGGCCGCAGTCAGTGCGGATTTGATAACCGTTGGGGATGACGTCCACCGACCTATCTAGTACGTGAGGTATTCTCTGGTACCTGCCGAAACCAGATACACTACTTTAGAAGAATTCATGCTGCCCTTGCAGAGAATGTTATATTCAAGCTTAAGCACTATTTTGAAGGCCGAAAGGTTTATGTGTTTACTGATCAACCTCTGAAGGCAGTTTCGAATCAAGCGGACTCCAATGAAAGATTGGCCAAGTGGAAAATCAAGATCAATTCTGTGTATTTGGAATTTGTTCCCCGAAGGGCAATCAAGGCTCAAGTCATCGCGGATTTCGTGGTCGAAATGACCCGATCAATCATATTTCTGAACCAGTAGGACGACCGGTGGGTCATTTATGTTGACGGATCAACCTTCGGGGGGAAAAGGAACTGACATCACCATTACTACACTTCAAGACGACGTTATCCATTCCACGGTCAAGTTCTTGTTCTTTGGAACGAACAACGTGGTAGAATACGAGGTCGTGTTGTCAGGGATGACCTTAGCCCAAAGGATGAGAATTGCTAAAGTGCAAATGTTTTCAGACCTCAAGTTGGTGGTGGAGCAATTAGCTGGAAGATTTGAAACACATGAGTCAACCATGAAGTTGTAGCATGCAAATGTACTCGAGTTGTTAAGGAAGTTCCCGATAAATTGGTTAAGAGTTCTAAATTTTATGATTATAATAATTGTTTTAGTTATATAATTTATAGTTTTTTAAGTCAAAATAATCATAATTATTTATAAAATATATTTTAACCATTATCCAATCATAAATATAATAAATAATTTATCATCAAACTAAAAAACTAAAAGTTTGTTAAAATTTAAAATTAATAAAATAATTAAAAGTCTATATAAATTAAATAATATAACAAATTTATAATATAATAATTTAGATTTCTTATTTGTTTTTTAAATTTTTTGAATTTTGTCTTATCACAATCCCCAATTCGAGAATTAGAAGTGAATCGTGAATCCTATAGAATGCGATTCGTATATTTTTGTAAAAATAAAAAATCTTGATAACTAGTAAAATCAAACGTTCATCTTTTACAATCTTATTTTTTGAAGAAAGAAGGAAAACATGTGTTTCTTCACTTGTAAATCTATCTTGTCCCCAAATTACTTAATTAATTGACCAATAAATCACTATTTTCTCCATTACAGCCACTCGCCTACCAACCATTGGACCATTAATTTCTAAAATAAAATCCGCCCATCTTCTTTATTTCAAATTTCATTATTTAAAAATATTTATTTATCCAACCCACAATTTTATTGGTTTTTATAACATAGCTCAACCTTAATTTATAACATAGCTCAACATATATTATAACATATAATATAGAAAGAATTTTCTAGTTGTTTTCTCTACCCACAAAAGCTTATGCACAACTACTTATCTCAATTTCATTAATCTTTATTTTTTTAAAAAAAATATATGCCCAATATACACCCGGTGCATCAAATTCTAAAATTTCAAACATCTATGCAACATAACAATTTAGCTAAACCATACCACATATTAATTTTTTTTCATACTTCATTGTTAATTGTTTTAAAACATATTAATTTTTACAGGTTTGTGTATTTTGAAAATTTCGAATATTTATATTAATTATTTTATTATCTTGAATTTTTCGCACATTAAATTAGATAATTCTAAAATCGCCGTACTCTGCACACCGTATCCCGCACCTCACACCCGTATCCCCGTACCAGTACAAGATAGCTAAATTGACTACCAAGTTTTATAAACTAATCAAAATATTTAAATTTGTTTTATTATTATTTCATTAAAAAAATATCAATCTAAAAATGTATATTCAAAACTTTCAATAAATAAAAATCACTTAATTAACATTTTTAAAATACAAATACAAATACAAGGTATATTTGTTTGTACTTGGGAAAGCATACTCAGGTCCCTCTAAGATAAGTGTAAAAATATTTATATTTTAATTACTCAATATACATGTATTATTGAAAATTCAAATTACTATGATTTGTAGGGTTTCTATATCGTAAATAAATTAATATTATTTTTAGAAAATATTGATTTCTTAATATCACAAATAAATGTTTTTTTGCATTGTACTAGGATTTAGCTAAATTGACTACCAAGTTTTATAAACTAATAAAAATATTTAAATTAGCTTTATTTTTCTTTTCATCTAAAAATAAAAATACTAGAAAATGAATANATATCGTAAATAAATTAATATTATTTTTAGAAAATATTGATTTCTTAATATCACAAATAAATGTTTCTTTGCATTGTACTAGGATTTAGCTAAATTGACTACCAAGTTTTATAAACTAATAAAAATATTTAAATCAGCTTTATTTTTCTTTTCATCTAAAAATAAAAATACTAGAAAATGAATATTCAATTATATATTAGATAGATATTATAAAATTGCAATACCATTTCAATTAAAAAGAAATTAATTCACCTTCAACTACAACTTCAAGATATTCCTACTTCAGGAGCTTACCACTAAAGAACGAGATTTTTGG
Source organism: Utricularia reniformis (assembly GCA_009725065.1). Lineage (NCBI taxonomy): Eukaryota > Viridiplantae > Streptophyta > Magnoliopsida > Lamiales > Lentibulariaceae > Utricularia > Utricularia reniformis. Next base: position 20,069 of record RWGZ01000949.1, read on the forward strand.
ATTCTGTAAATTATGAGGTCCCAACATTTTCAGCGCTTCTTCTTTGTCAGTTTTTTCAACTTCCATTAGTGATTCAATATAAGCAATTTTTTTTAATTGGTATTCCATGAGTTGATTTTTTGCTTCCATCTCATTCTCTATATTTTGATCCATGCGAAATGCACTTATTTCATCCTTTGACTTTGACTTTGACTTTGACTTTGACTTTGCCTTTTGATCTTTCTTCAACATGTATTAACAGTTAATACAGTTTCCCGAATTACCGTGGTTAACAAACCCAAAATTATTTTTTCACCTATAAAATTATTTTTCGGTACACTCCAAAATTTGTAATTATCATTGCAACTATTAAAGATTAAATATGAGTTAATAAAAGCTTTAAGATTGTAAATATCACAAAAAAAGATTTGAGAAAAAAGTTTCATTCAAAGAATTTATAGATTATATGTAATAACATTAAATTTGGTTTGAATATTGAGAATCAGATTTGATTTTCTATATTTGATTTTTGTGTATGAGATATATATATTGTAAGATTTTGGACAAACAATTATTAAATATTAGAAAGGTTTTTTCCATTCTTATTTATTTTTTACTTATATACATTATCTAAACTACTTTCTAAGATATGAGGAGGCTTATGTCCTATGTGTTTTGGTTTTGATAAATAAACTGTTAGTTTTTATATATTGTTAGTTCTTTCATATATTATTCTTAAAATGTGTCTTTTTATGTTGTGATAAAAAATAAAAAAAAATTAAATTTCAATTATCTCAAGGAATTTATATACAGATTCTTGTTTTTTGCCTGATAAACACAAGAATTTATGTTTGGTTTATGTGAAAAAGGTATTGAATCTTTGCGAATATTGATATTATTTCTGCTTTACAAAATTCATATTATTTCTTTGTTTTGTTTTATTTGAATACATTTTTGTTGCTTTTAGTGTTTTATTAAAAAATTCAAATTAAAGCGTGATTTACATTATGTTATTTTTGAGTATTTATTTGAATCACTGTAATTGTAAAAAAAAATAATGTATTTTTCATTTCTTTGGCTTGTAGGACAAAAAAATGAGTGAATCAAATATGATGATTCAACTTAAAGAAGAGTTGCTCCAAATAACCAATGCCTTTAGTGTCTCCGTAAACAATAAGTTGGATGCAATAAGTGCAATTCCCATGAAAGATCAAGATATAAATAAAGAGATGGAAGCAAAAAATACACTAATTCAATATCATACTGCAAAAATGATTTATCTTGAGTTTCAGTTAAAGCTTGAAAAAGAAGCCAAAGAAAGTGCCCTCAAATTGTTGATACATCAAAATCCAGGAATCTAGTTGTTTGTTCGTAACCATGATTTGTTGGGGGATAAGGTGAAGTTGAAGATGGTTCGACTTCTTCTTATCCGAATAATGTCATTTGTTACTTGAACTAGTATTGCAATTTTATAATTTATATCTAATATATATTTGAATATTCAATTTCAAGCATTTTTATTTTTAGAACGTTATCTTTCTATTAATAGAAAAATAAAACTCATATGAATATTTTTATTAGTTAATAAAAAACTTAATTAAACCTAAAAATTAAAGGGAAGAAATTCTCGATAAATACACTATAATGATCAAGTTTCAAGTGGATCTAGCAATCTAAATAGACAATGCCTAATATTGACAATACACTATAAGAGTAGTTAATGCTTTCTTTTGAAAATACTGATTCAAGTAGTCATTTATTTGGAACCGCGAAATTGAACAAAAGGCCGCGGAATTGGCCTATTTCTTGCGCGTACCCATTGAAATCTTTTAATATAATCTATAATAAAAGTCGCCGTATATTTAATAACCACAAAACCCTTTTTTTTTTATAGGTTTGATACCTTGTCTAGACCTAATGTTTGAAAGAACTATTCGATCGCATCGAATCGACAAATGAGGCGGGTTAATTCAAGTTAAAAATGGGAAAAAAGAAAGCATTAACTACTCTTTTCTATCTTGCATCTATAGTATTTTTGCCCTGGTGGCTTTCTCTTTCATTTACTAATACTAAAAGTATGGAATCCTGGGTGTCCAATACAGGTAAATCAGAAATTTTCTTGAATATCATTCAAGAAAAAATTCTTCTAGAAAAGTTCATAGAATTAGAACAAATCCTCTTCTTGGACCAAATGATCAAAGAATCTTCGGAGACACATCTACAAAAATTTACTATAGAAATACACAAAGAAACAATACAATTAATCAAGATATACAACGAGGATCGTATCCATATGATTTTGCACTTCTCGACCAACCTAATCTGTTTTATTATTCTAATCG
>RWGZ01000949.1:25889-37748 GCA_009725065.1 Utricularia reniformis
GCTTCCAGACATGCTTAGCTCCACATATTCTTTCTTGTACAGTCGATTCCATAAAAGATGAGATCAGTGAAAGGCAATCGCTGAAATGGGATCTTTGTAGGATCGTCAATATTGTACCGAATCAGTATAACTATCTTTCTTCTGACACAGCAACGCAATTTGAATCAGGATCAAAAGGAAGTGCTAAATAATTTATTTCTTTCTTTCGTTTCGCTGTTGACAGTATTTAAATTTTTTATACTGAAAGAGATTAGCTCATTTCTCCAAAAACAAACTAAGTAGATAAATTAGCGATAAATTGCCTTTTCATACTTGTAGATACTAGACGTTTTTTTATTTGACAAGATTTTTTAATTGTTGAGAGGAAGAAATATCAACTACCAGTAGTAGACTAGGGATGTAATGAATTTTGGGCTTTTTTGCAAAATAGCAACCTACCAAAATTTGATTGGTTAAATAACCTTGTTTTAAAAAACGTTTGCAAAATAGTTATTTTGAAAAAAAATATATTAAATAACCTACCTTTACACATTATTAATAAAAATAAATAAATAATATATATATTACTAATTTATATTAATTAAGAATATGTAATAAACTAAATTATGATAATATTAAATAATATTTTCATATCTATTCGGAATTTGTACCGATTCAAAATTTCATATCAGTGCGAAATATTAATTTTTTTTTCCGGATTACCTAGAAAAACCAAGGTTTCGATTCGAACCCATTATCAATCTAAATATCGGTGCCGCTCGATTTTCGTCGTACCAATCGATATGCAAATATTGATATTAAGATCAAATTGACTTTAACGAATTTGAATTCAAAATATTACGTTGTAAGCATAATTAAATTCATTTAATAAATCGTAAAAAATTTGCTAAAATACATTAAATTGTTATATGAAAATATTGATAAAATTTTATATCGTGCAATACCCACAAATCGAAACATATGAAATTACTATATAATAATATCGAACCTTATCTGGCACAATAACTTTTAANGATTCCTCAAATTACCTCTTCTCTTTGCCGATTGGAGGTCAAAATCCGATTACGTACGCTGTTTCGTTTGGCAGCGGGGTGAAGAAGGAGAGTTTGAAATCATTGGATTCGTTTCTGATTGAGAATTCATTGTTTACGATTTCTCCTTCATCCGATACCACTAAGGGGAGCATTAATTGGAAGGAATTCGCGCCGGCGGTCGATGATTATAATGGCTTTCTCGCCAAGGCGGTTGCTAAAGGCACCGGACAAATTGTCAAAGGCATCTTTAGCTGCAGCAATGCTTACGCTAACCAGGTACTCAACAAATTCACTTTCATTATTATTCATTTCTATCCGCTTACTTTCAGTTTATTATATTTATATATATATATTATTTATATATATATATTATTTATAAAATATATCATAATTTTACATTTGTTTAGTTTATGCGATATAAATTGATTTCATAATTCTATTACACTTTGAGTGAAATTATAACAGAGGTATACACATATATATAACGTATAAAAGGATAAAATAATATCATAAAAAATTTGAACAAAATATTTATTATGATACATCTTTCATAATAAATGTTATATTTGTGTGATCTGTGATAAATGATTTGTTAAAATTTTTTATAGTGTAATCTATTTTATCATACATGTTATACTTGTGTATGTTTGTCACAAGAATAAAATTGATCTGACTCTATAAATTGATTTATCATAAATGATTTGTTTTAGTTTTTTACGATGTTATAATTTTTCTCTTATGTATTATATTTCAGTACCCTCCCGACATTAAATTGATCTGACTCTATGAATCTAACAATAAATTGATCATATTCTCGAAATTTAATTTACTAATCCTTTTTGAATTATGTGTTATGTTTAATAGGTGAGGAAAGGAGGCGAGACGATCCAAAATCGTGCAGCGGAAAACAAGAATGTTGAAAAAGAAAGCAATGAAAACAAGAGCATAACTACAAATAAAAAGAAAGGTTCCGTCAACAAAAGCATCAAAAGGTAAAAGCTGTAAAACAATGGAACTTCAAATTATAATTAACTATGTTTTGATTATAGGGTACGAACAGTATCTAAAATGATGCATAAGATCAGCAAAGGGATGCTTAATGTAGTTGGGATTGCGACCGGTTCGATTATAACACCAATAGTTCGTTCTTCTGCTGGAAATGCAATCGTGAAATCCATTCCCGGACAAGCCGGTCTAGCCTCCCTTGATGCCATCAGTAAGTCCATCTCATTTTCTCAATGTTTCAACCATAACTTAATATCATCATGCATAATTAAATCGTTGAAATTTAGAATCTTGTCGAAATTTTGCATGGATATAGTAAATAAGAGTATAAGATTACACTATAAAAGATTTGAACACGTCATCTATTATGATATATATTTCTTCTTATAAACAATTGCAAATATTTTATGTTATATCCATATCACTTTCGTCATAATTTCGGTAAAACTATAATTCTAACATATTATCAAGTTTAGTTTGGTCAAAATCATGATCATTAATATCAGAAAGCATGTATTATTTCAATTTGTGAGTCAAAACTTGTTCCTTATTTGGATTTGAATGAGTGTGTTGAAGATATAATTGGCGTGCATTGGATTTGATATGAAATTGGATTAGTTTATAAGAGATAATTTGTATCGTATTAAATGATTTATTGAAATATTTTACATAAATAAATGTATAATTTTGTCATAATTTAAATGAGATTGTAGATTTTGAAACAAATTGTACGAATGACAGATAAGATATTGGATGCTTTCGAGGAAGCAGGAAAGCATGCGATGACACAAACTTCAGGTGCAGTTGCAGGAATGGTCAGCAATAAGTAAGCTTGTCAAATGACAACTATAGTTTTCTAAATGAGTAATTATTAATTAACCATTTAAGTTTCTATATTATATTATATTATATTATATAGGTTTGGAGAGGATGCGGGAGAAGCAACGGAAGATGCGTTGGCTACAGCGGGACACTGTGCGGGAACAGCTTGGAACATCTTAAAGATTAGGAAAGCCCTAAATCCTGCAAACTCGGTCCGTACAGGAGCGCTTAAAAGTGTGGCTAAATCTGCAGCTAAGTTATGATGAAGCTTTTCTTTTGTTTATTGTGTCATCTATCGACTTCATTAATTAACATCAACTGCAACATGTGAAGTTTAGTGGTATGAAAGTTTACTACAACAATTTTAGCATGTAACAAGTGAATCCCAATTCAAAACTTGTTTTGGATAATGTCACTTTTAATGTTAAAATGTTGGAAATTGTCAATGTATTTTTGGATAATATTAAATTAGAACTAATAGTATTTCTTGTAAAATAATATGTTTCTTTGAGTAGTAGTCTATTCTATATTTGAAAATGATATTTAAATGTTAACAGTTTTTTATAAATTTTCGTTTGTACTTCTTTTTAGTTAAAAAATTTATTATTTAACTATTTTTAAAAAAATTGATACTACCCGGAGTTGAAATCTTGTATAAAATCCAAATCATCGAATCTGAGTATGTTTGCTATTATCCATTTACTTACTTAATTAACATGCCTTCAAGTTACTAAATTATAAATATGATATACTATTTTAGTAAAAAATATTATAAATTATAAATTAACTATTCAAGTGTTGGTATCTTAAGTTACCAACACTCTTTATTATTGACTCTCTATTGACAACGCTAATATTTTATAACTGTGGGATGTATGATTTCAATATGTAGTTGAATTTAAGGTATAAACACATGAATTTGTATCTTAATTATGTAAATTCATGATCTAACTACCTAAATTAAAATTCATGTCATAAATTTTAGGATTCCTCATGTGTGGGTTTAGTGATGGTCTTGGAAAAACTATAATAAATACCAATTGAGTTCTGGGAATTACAATGAATTGTTTTAATCATAAGTTTATCTGAACACAATACGTATTTAAAATTCTTTGGCTGAATCACTTTACCAAAAATCATCACTTTTTATTACGATTGATTATTTTAAAGAAGTAAAAATAAAAATGGGAAATAGAACTATAGAACTCTGGATATAAAATCGAAATATCAATTGAATTGGGGTTTTTTTGCAAAATAACAGCCTACCAAAATTTGATTGGCTAAATAGCGTTGTTTCAAAAAACGTTTGCAAAATAGTTTATTTTGAAAAAAAAAATGTTAAATAACCTACATTTACACATTATTAATAAAAATAAATAAATAATATATATATATTACTAATATATATTAATTAAAAATATGTAATAAAATAAATTATGATAATATTAAATAATATTTTCATATCTATTCGGAATTTGTACCGATTCAAAATTTCATATCAGTGCGAAATATTAATTTTTTTTTCCAGATTACCTAGAAAAACCCAGGGTTCGATTCGAACCCATTATCGATCTAAATATCGGTGCCCGATTTTCGTCGTACCAATCGATATGAAAACATTGATATTAAGATCGAATTGACTTTAACGAATTTGAATTCAAAATATTACGTTGTAAACATAATTAAATTCATTTAATAAATCGTAAAAAATTTGCTAAAATACATTAAATTGTTATATGAAAATATTGATAAAATTTTATATCGCGCAATACCCACAAATCGAAACATATGAAATTACTATATAATAATATCGAACGTTATCTGACACAATAACTTTTAAATGATTTTATTTATTTGAAGTTTATTCCGATTTTTATATCGGTACTACAAATAAAAACATATATTTCGATCTGTTGAGCATGATCGATATATCACGTGTTGCCCGACATAATAAAAATTATTTATTATATTAATCTGGCGGCATCGGTATTTAGATCTATACCGTATTTACGTACCCTTGGGGCAAAAAGTTTCTATTAGGATTAATGTGAAATGGTACGTCTGGTTTGCTTTGCTTTTTCTTAGGAGTTCTGTGGGTACTGTGGATTAATAAATGGTACTGTAGGTACTGTGGTATTTAGACTGATACAATGTTTCCTAGTAGGGTGATATCGATATTTTTTACGATTTATTAAATGAATTTAATTATGTTTATAACGTAATATTTTGAATTCAAATTCGTTAAAGTCAATTCGATCTTAATATCAATGTTTTCATATCGATTGGTATGACGAAAATTGGGCGACACCGATATTTAGATCGATAATGGGTTCGAATCGAAACCTGGATTTTTCTAGGTAATCCGGAAAAAAATATTAATATTTCGCACCGATATGAAATTTTGAATCGGTACAAATTCAGAATAAATATGAAAATATTATTTAATATTATCATAATTTAGTTTATTTAATATTTTTAATTAATATAAATTAGTAATATATATATTATTTATTTATTTTTATTAATAATGTGTAAATGTAGGTTATTTAGCACTTTTTTTTTCAAAATAAGCTATTTTGCAAACGTTTTTTGAAACAAGGCTATTTAGTCAATCAAATTTTGGCAGGCTATTTTGCAAAAAAGCCCAATGAATTTTTGGGTTTAATCTCAATCTCAATCTAAATCTTGATATAGCTACAAGGATCAGATTTTATGAAATTTAAATAATGTCAATTTAATAAAGAGTAAAAATTGTATTTGATAATAATTTTCAAAGAATTTTATTTTGTAATGAAGTTACACGACCCAATTACTATTATCACACCTAGGTTGATCGGAATAGCAAGATGGATAGATGCTCGGAACAATGAATCCGTTTTGGTTTATATGCGGTTTATCTTTGTTCGTGCCCGTCTATACCTATATTAGTGATTGATGAATCAAAAAGTTTCAAGTTTATTCTATATACTTATTTTTGCAAATATTTCAAGTTTATTCTATATGCTTATTTCAAGTTTACCTAACTTGAAACTGCCCCAATTTATCTATATCATATTTTTGCGTTGATTTTGAAGATATTCGCGTTTTCGTCGATTTTGAAGAGAATATATGCCCCAAAGTTCGCGTTTGTAAAATATTTGGTATAAGAGAACACTTAACCGAACCCTAACGGCGTTAGGGTTAAGTGGGGATCGATTTTGTCCTAAATCGCAAACTTTGGTGACCATATTTGTTACTATGTGTAAACTTTGGGGACTGATATTGCCAATTTTAAAGTTTGGGTTCCGATTTTGCCAAAATCATAAACTTTGGGGACCAACTTTGCCAAAATAACCAAATTTGTGGTCGAAATTTGCCAAATTTTCCAAACTTGAAGACCAAAGTTGCCATTTTCTCTATGAGAATCCTAGGACCATGTACCATGCGATGGGTAAGGTTCAATAACGATTGAACCGACCCAAGTAATAAAAAGCAAACTTGCGTGGCCCATAATCCAAAGTTTATCATATTTGAGATAAATTGGTTTGATATTCCGCAATGGGACCGAAGATGGACTTGAGAAAATAGAAAGGTGTTTGACAAGTGACCTCATGGTTCGGTGCAAACGGTTACAGCCCACGTGTCCCACGCTTCGAGTCTCCACCCGTTTACCATGCTTCGGGCTAAATCCCGCAGGCCATGCTTCGATCCCGGCCACGTTTTACATCATGCGACAACAACCTTTAACAAACTTGTCAGAGACAGTTACAGGACGTGGATTATACATGCATTCAGCTCTATAAATACGGAGTTTGACGACGAAAATAGCAGGACCTTTTGGACGCTTAAGAACAAGTTGTTACTCTGTTGGAATTTTTATCGCTTTCTCATACCTCGTCATTTTCATAAACCTTTGATGTATTTTGTAATGAACTGTTTGATTAGTAAATCGACTAAGAGTTTTTCATGCTCTTAGTCAATTGGTTTTTTCCCCATTTCCCAGGGTTTTCCACTCTAAATTGTCTTGTCTGTTTCTTCATTTTCCTTATTTGATCATTTCCTCACCACAAACAAATTAAAATCGAGTTCGTTTCTTAACGAACCGGACGACTGTTGGTACCCTCTAAAAAGGGACCATAGCAGTGTGATTGGTCCCGAAATTCCAAAACCGTTTATATTTGATCATAGCTTACATTAATATTTTAAATACTACATAATTTGAACTCCTAAACCTTGAAAAGATTGAATTACTATGTTTCCAAACTTTGAAAATGTAAAAATAAAACATAAATTGGTCGAACAACGTTACTATTCACTCGAGAGTCATTCTTAAACGATTTAGAAATTTCGGGAGCTTTGCATGCAATTTACAAACTTTTGGGATATCATTTTTACATTATTTAAATATTAGAACATCGTGTAATTTTCTCAATAATTTTATATGAAGAAAATGACTATGTAATAAAATAACTTTTTCAACAACATATTGAATGGCTTGTGGTAATTTTAAAGATAATAAATTGACTTTACAGAAAGAATGGTAGGTGATACAAAAGTGGAGGCATTTTAGCTACTTGCTACATGCCCAAGACGGTTGGATTCTGCTATCGTCTTCTTCTTCCATCTACACCATACTCACCACCTAACTCTCTTCCATCTTCTTCCTCTATTTATTTCTCTCTTACTATAAAAAATCCATACAGAAGAAGAACAAGAAGAAGAAATGCTGTCTTTCGCCGCCGTCGAAGCTCAAAATCCAGAACCTCCGGTTGTTTCACCGCCGGAGGAGGAAACCCATGTCTTTGTTTCTAAACTTCCTAATATATCCATTTCTAATAACCTTCCTCTTCATACTTATTGCTTCCAGAATATGGATAGAGTTTCTGATAGAACTTTTCTTATCGTGGGTAATTCTGGTAAGATATTCACCTTCTCTGAAACTTACTTTATTTGCCGGAGAGTGGCGGCGGGATTGATTAAACTTGGGATTAAGAAAGGTGATGTGGTTATGGTACTTTTACAGAACTGTGCTGAGTTTGTTTTTACTTTCTTGGGAGCTTCCATGATTGGAGCTGTGACGACTATGGCGAATCCGTTTTGTACTGGTAAAGAGATTTTTAAGCAGTTAAAAGCAACTAATGTGAAATTGATTGTTACACAAGAAATGTATGTTGGTAAGCTTAAGGAAGATGAGAAACTTGTTTTGGGGGAGGATTTCACTGTTGTTACTGTTGATGGTACGCCGGAGGGGTGTCTGCATTTCTCGGAGTTCGCCGTTGACGAAGACGACTACAGTGTTTCTGTTGTTAATGAATGTGAATTTGATCAAGACGACGCCGTTGCGTTGCCGTTTTCTTCCGGTACGACGGGGTTACCTAAGGGCGTGATTCTTACGCACAGTAGCTTGATCACGGCGGTTGCTCAGCAAGTCGACGGCGAGAACCCTAATATGTATTTGAATCAAGACGACGTCGTTCTCTGTGTGTTGCCTTTGTTTCATATCTACTCTTTGAATTCGGTTCTTCTTTGTTCCCTCCGTGCCGGCGCCGCCGTGTTATTGATGCCGAAATTCGAGATCGTGTTGCTTCTTGAGCTTATACAGCGGTACCGTGTGACTGTAGCGGCGGTCGTACCACCGTTGGTACTCGCGCTTGCGAAGAATCCTTTGGTTGATAATTTCGATCTTAGCTCTATACAGAAAGTCCTCTCCGGCGCCGCGCCACTGGGGAAGGAACTTGAAGCGGCGCTTCTCCGACGACTGCCGTACGCTGTTTTCGGTCAGGTACGCCGTTGCTAATGCGTGACTCCCGGCTTCTCGGGGCAGTTACTAAACTAATGCTTCACGCCAATTAAATTTCGACAGCTGTCACTTTTATTTTTTACTTGAACATAAAAACAATTAAAAAGTTTTCTCTTCAATTTTAATTTTTAATAATAAGCAGGGTTACGGCATGACCGAGGCGGGGCCAGTTCTGTCAATGTCGCCGTCGTTCGCGAAGCTTCCAATTCCGACGAAGTCCGGTTCCTGCGGCCACGTTGTACGGAACGCAGAGATGAAGGTCGTAGATCCAGACACCGGTTCCTCTCTTCCTAGGAATCAACCAGGCGAAATTTGCATCCGCGGTCAACAAATCATGAAAGGTTACCTAAACGACCCGGAGGCGACGGCATTAACAATAGACGTAGACGGATGGCTACACACCGGAGATATTGGTTACGTAGATGACGAAAATGACGTATTCATCGTTGATCGCGTCAAAGAACTCATAAAATTCAAAGGCTTCCAAGTTCCGCCTGCGGAGCTTGAGGCGTTACTAATTAGCCACCCAAATATCGCCGACGCCGCCGTCGTACCGTAAGTGCAATAAATCAAATTAAATTAATTACTTTTCTGAATTGTATTACGTAATTGCGAAGGCAAAAAGATGAGACGACCGGCGAAGTACCGGTGGCGTTTGTGGTCCAGAATGGATTTGAATTAACTGAAGAAGCTGTCAAAGAATTCATTTCCAAGCAGGTTTGCTTTATTTTATAATTATTAATATTTAAATTTTTATAAAAATTATTTATTAAAAATAATTATGTATTTTTGAAGGTGGTATTTTATAAGAGATTGCACAAAGTATACTTCGTACAGTCGATTCCAAAATCCGCTGCCGGGAAGATTCTTAGGAAAGAACTAAGGGCCAAGCTTACGTCAGCCTGACTTCATTATTCCCTTTTTATTTTAAATATATAATTAATAAATTATTTGTAAAATACTATATAAGTGTTGCACTTGCATGTTCATTGAATTTGAACCACTTCTATTCATCATTATTATTATTTTAAAAAATAAACATCTTCTTAATTTTAAATTACATATAGTTTAAAAATGAGCAGTATGAGAAAATAAATTATCATTATTTTCATATTGGTCTCTAACAGTTTGATCGATACGTCAGGTATACTATAATTTTTTAAAAATAAAATAGTTAATAAATTTTTGGAGTCGAACTCGAAAAATCCGGAAATCGACTATGATATCGCCCTGAGAAATTTATTATTCGATGACACATATATTTCTATATAGTCATTCCCGAGTCGAGAAATGAAGCAGATCGAGATATTTTGATGATTGACATTGTTTATAGTTTTTCGTGGTATTTGGATCGTGTGACTTATTTAGTGGATCATTGTGCTTAATTTAGAGATTAATGTGTTATTAATTTAGAGATTAATGAGTCTTTATTTATTGGACTTCATTATTGATAAACCGAGAGAGTTATAATTAGGTTGTACTAATCATCNAAATAAACTTATAGAATTCGATTCTTATTGATGTATTGTTTTAGCTTATCACGATTCAATACAAGGCACGATGGCATTTTCTTGTTCCTGAATGGGCCTCTTTCATATTTTTAGGTTTATGCTCTACTCTGGGTAAAGATCCGCCCGATTGGGATTTGCATATATAGGAAAAATCTTCCCATCGCCGTTTCTTTGTTATGACTTTACAAATAACAAACAGGAATCGTTTAGGAATAACTAATTCGTGGGGAGGTTGGAGTATTACAGGAGGGGCTGTAACGAATCCTGGGGTTTGGAGTTACGAAGGTGTAGCTGGAGCTCATATTGTGTTTTCTGGCTTATGCTTTTTGGCATCTATCTGGCATTGGGTCTATTGGGATCTAGAACTCTTTCGTGATGAACGTACAGGAAAACCTGCTTTGGATTTGCCCAAGATCTTCGGAATTCATTTATTTCTCGCCGGCGCGGCTTGCTTTGGCTTTGGTGCATTTCATGTAACAGGCTTGTACGGCCCTGGAATATGGGTGTCCGATCCTTATGGGCTAACGGGAAAAGTGCAACCTGTAAGTCCGTCATGGGGCGTGGGGGGTTTTGATCCTTTTGTTCCGGGGGGAATAGCTTCTCATCATATTGCAGCAGGTACATTGGGAATATTAGCAGGTCTATTCCATCTTAGTGTCCGACCACCACAACGTCTATACAAAGGATTGCGTATGGGAAATATTGAAACCGTACTCTCCAGTAGTATCGCGGCTGTTTTTTTTGCAGCTTTTGTTGTTGCTGGAACTATGTGGTATGGTTCAGCAACTACCCCCATCGAATTATTTGGGCCCACTCGTTATCAATGGGATCAGGGTTACTTCCAGCAAGAGATATATCGAAGAGTTAGCGCCGGACTAGCCGAAAATCAAAGTTTATCAGAAGCCTGGTCTAAAATTCCCGAAAAATTAGCTTTTTATGATTATATCGGTAATAATCCGGCAAAAGGAGGGTTATTCAGGGCAGGATCAATGGATAGCGGAGATGGAATAGCGGTTGGATGGTTGGGTCATCCTATTTTTAGAGATAAAGAAGGGCGTGAGCTTTTTGTACGTCGTATGCCTACTTTTTTTGAAACATTTCCGGTGGTTTTGGTAGACGGCGACGGAATTGTTAGAGCTGATGTTCCTTTTAGAAGAGCAGAATCGAAGTATAGTGTCGAACAGGTAGGTGTAACCGTTGAGTTCTATGGCGGCGAACTCAATGGGATCAGTTATAGCGATCCGGCTACTGTGAAAAAATATGCTAGACGCGCTCAATTGGGTGAAATTTTTGAATTAGATCGTGCGACTTTGAAATCCGATGGTGTTTTTCGTAGCAGCCCAAGGGGTTGGTTTACTTTTGGGCACGCTTCTTTTGCTTTGCTGTTCTTCTTCGGACACATTTGGCATGGCGCGAGAACATTGTTCCGAGATGTTTTTGCTGGTATTGACCCCGATTTGGATGCTCAAGTGGAGTTTGGAGCATTCCAAAAAGTTGGGGATCCAACTACAATAAGGCAGGGAGTCTAATACAAGACCTATTTTCTATCTTTCACCTCTCTTTTTTTTGTAGGGGGAAAGAATCTTCAAGGAGAAAGAGTAAAAAAGCGGTGATTCAAATTCACTCCGGTATTCTCTAAAACTAAAAAAATCTCCCCAAAATAAAGCAAAAACAAACAGATAGGGAAGCTATAATTGTAAATTACAAT
>RWGZ01000949.1:57248-62325 GCA_009725065.1 Utricularia reniformis
ACACTCAAATTTTTGAGTCAAATTATGAGCACGTTTGGAATATCGTTTGATAAATAGCGTTGATGTGAGATGAATGTATTGTGCTATTAGGGGTGAGCATTCGGTACCAAATACCAAATCAATCTAAATATTGAAATATCGAATACCAAACCAAACTAAATATTGAATACCGATCCAGATCCAATAATTTTTTGGTACCAATATCGAAATACCGAAATAATTTCGATATTGATACCAAAATACCAAAATTAAAAGCAAATAAAAAAAGTTTCAATAAATTATATATATAAATATTTTAAAAAGACAAACATTGAAAATTGATCAAATTGCTCTATTTATATAATAATACAATCTTCAATTCTTCTAGTTTCTACTCCAATATAAGTGTAGAATGTTTTGAAACTTCTGAAAGCAAATACGAAAAAGAATTATTAGAAAATAAATGAGAAGTTTATAGTTTACTTATGTGGAAACTAAATTACCATTCTCAAAGTTATCTTGTATATATTGATATTCTTCAATATTATCAGAATGTAGTCCACAGAGCCAATGTTGAGTGTATATAAGTACCACCAAACTTTTCGAACTAAAAGAACTGATATGAGAATCAAGAACTCATGCACTTATTATATTAATAATAGGTGAAAATTAGAATAATGTTATAAAACCCTACATTAATCAAATATTAATAATTGAATGCTTTATGATCCATTTAAAAATTTTTAAAAATATATATTTTTAAAAAAATAATTTGGTATTCGGTATTTACCGAATTTTCATTCTTATTACCGAATACCAAACCAAATACCAAAATTTCATAAAATCAACTACAAAACCGAATACCAAATAACAAATATCAAATAACAAATATCGAAATAACAAAATTTTAGTATGATATTTGGTATTCCAAAATTTTTGCTCACCCTATATGCTATTAGATGAATTGATCGTGATTAAAAAATTCTTTATTTTTATAAAATGATGTTGCATTGATCTTGATATTATAAAATGATTTTTTTACTTTTATTTTTAAATAATTGTATATAACTTAAAAATTATATTTCATATTATTATATGATAAATTATTTATGTCAAAATTACATGTTTAAATTGTTATATATATTTTTATAATTTGAACATATAATTGATAGAATATAAAAAATTATTCATCAAAATTACTTTTTAAAAAAAATAAATTATAATTACTCATGGTAAAATTATCATTTGTAAGGTTCGTTATGGAGACTGTTGAGTTAAACCAATTGTGAACTCAACGTTTGCGATCGTACGAACACAATTATTAATGAGATATAGGTGTTGCACTACGGTTCCAAACAACACCCATATCTTTCCTTGGAGTATGTCCCCATAGTACTTTTCTTTTGATCGAAAAATCAATTTTATCGATTTCGTACCCTTGGTTCAATGGTCAAATTCTACAGGATCAAACCTATGGGACTTAAGGGATGATATAAAAAAAAGAGAGGGAAAAATTAATATTAAATAAAAAAAAATCAAGTAGAAGAACCCAGATTCCAAATGAACAAATTCAAACTTTAGTTTTTTAGGTTTATGAAGGGGAAGTTGTGTATTTGAGCATTTTGATTTGTGCTTAATTGGGATTTTATCAAGTTTGCTTGTGGAAGATATACACATCTCTGGATTTGAAATGCTCTCACGGTTCCTAAATTTCATTCAAAGGAGGCCTTGTAAGCTCTATGCTTGTATGATAGAGCGCACAATCCCCATATTTTACGGGCATGTTCTCAGCTTCTTCTGCATTACTGTTCTTGGCAGAATTGCGACTTGCGGGATAAGTCATTCACCATTCTGAAAAACCTCACAAAAAATGATGCTAATTTTCAGTCAAAATCTTGAAATATAAAAAGTTTCAAAAATATTACAATTTTTTAGCTATATAATAAATAATCATTACTTATCTTTTATATCGCAAAACACCTACGCTTTCTTCGATTAGCAACTCGAGTTTACAAAATGATATTTGCATTTGCATTTGCATTTGCATTTGCATTTGCATTTGCATTTGCATTTGCATTTGCAATAATACAATACATTTAGCCGAGAAACTCTTGACCCTAGACCTTCTTTGAAAGCCTAAAAGCCACAACAATTTCATTCACTATTCTCTTTTGAACCTCTGCAGCACCTAAAAGTTACTATACCTTATACCCCTTCAAGCTTCTATAGCCACGCACTCAAATCTCCCTGCCCCGTACACACCCCATCACCCTCGTACTCGTTACTGAACAACGTTTGATCGGAACAGTCTAGTGACGCTCCACAAGCTTTGTTATACGATTCACAAGCCATATGACAAACTCTCAACCGATCATCCCCGTCTTTATCGCATCTCTGAATCGATATCTAATTGTAAAAAAGCTTCATGTTATCGAAACCGAGAAAAAATACGTTAGTCTCATCAAATAAAACTCACCCAACAGGCAAGACGTTTGGCTGCTCCGTTACAATCTCTTCCACGAATATAGTTGAGAATTTTACGAGGGCCTCCGGGGAAGAGTCGATTGTAGTTTGGGATCACAACGACTTCTTCTAGCTGCTGTAATACTGAGAGATCACTTGGGGCACAGTGTTGAAATAGTGTATCTTTAAGTACTTCTTTGCAAATTGAGAGAGTTGGGAGAAGAGAAGAGGTGTTTTGGCATGTGTAGCCTGCGTAATCCGAGCAACGAAACTCGCATATTCCGTTATCACAAACTCCCCCGTGAAGGCTACATTGCTCATCACAAATAGCTGTGGAATAATAGAAAATTTCGTAGTTACGTAATGATGCTGATATAGAAGAAGAGAATGTTATTATTTTACCGGTCGAGCAGTCAATTCCCGTAAAACCGGTTCGACATTCGCATTCGCCATTTTCTTGGCAAATTCCTTGGCCACTGCAGTTATTGGAGCAAGTGCCTGTTGAATGATGAAAAGAAGCAAAATAATAAGTTTGATGTTGAAAATGGAAGATTGAAGATAAATGAATGAGCTTACGTTGGTTACATTCGTCTCCGTTGAACCCGAAGAAGCAATGGCATTTTCCCTCGACACAATCACCATTGAGATGACACGAACTTGGACAAGGACCCGAGGAATCGACATTACAGAGGTCGTGGAATGGAGGACAAGTTAGTTCACCTATATTGAATGAACGAAAACTAAGGAATTCCGAGGCAGAGATTCATAACGAAATTTCAGGAAATTTTGTTACCATTGAAGCCGGGAAAGCGAATTTTGCCACCAGATTCAGGACAAGTTTTCCATATCCCATCAACAGCAACTTCAAGAGTGTTGTTTAAACATCTGTGTTGGTAACAACCGTTTCCTACGGCTGCTGAACCTCGTACGAATCCATTACGAACTAACGTAGAAGACATACACCTATTCAATGATCCCAGTATGTTAAAAAAATACTGTTTTCCGAGATTTTAATGAAAGGGAAAGAATCAATCTAACCGTGAGCTACTCCCACGTACTTCACCGAGCATCCGATCGGGTATTCTCGCACTGTTAATGTCCGTGCATGAACCATCTGAATATGCAACGAAGTACGTGCAATAATCAGCTAATGACGACTGACCACCTGAAGAATACAAAAAAATATTGAAGTATGGTTNTTCGACAGGTTAAGAACGAACGGTGAAGAGGGGTTAAGAACGAAACCCCAGAGTTCGGCCGCTTGGGAATGAAGTCGCGAAAACTACCAGCGGCGAACGAACGGTGCAAGAGGGGTGAAGAGGGGGAAGCTCTAACCTGTTAGAGCTTCGTTTGACAGGTTAAGAACGAACGATGAAGAGGGGTTAAGAACGAAACCCAGACATCGACCAATTGGCAATACCGCTTGGGAACGAAGTCGCGAAAAGTTAACAAAAAGTTAACGGAGTTAGGGTTATTTGGGGACTGATTTTGCCAAAATTAACAAACTTTGGGGACCAAATTTGTTAGTATGTGTAAACTTTGGGGACCGGTATTGCCAATTTTAAACTTTGGGGACCCGTATTGCCTTAATATTAAAACTGTGGGGACTAAATTTGCCGATTTATTAAACTTTGGGGACTAAATTTGTCAAAAAAATCAAACTTTGGGGACTGATTTTGCCAAAATTAACAAACTTTGGGGACCAAATTTGTTAGTATGTGTAAACTTTGGGGACCGGTATTGCCAATTTTAAACTTTGGGGACCCGTATTGCCTTAATATTAAAACTGTGGGGACTAAATTTGCCGATTTATTAAACTTTGGGGACTAAATTTGTCAAAAAAATCAAACTTTGGGGATTAATTTTGCCATGCGAAAGATTGGGGACCAAATTTGCCAAAATTTTAAAACATTGGGGACCCATCAGGCTATTTCACCATCGTTTACGGCTAGGACTACTGGGGTATCTAATCCCATTCGCTCCCCTAGCTTTCGTCTCTCAGTGTCAGTGTCGGCCCAGCAGAGTGCTTTCGCCGTTGGTGTTCTTTCCGATCTCTACGCATTTCACCGCTCCACCGGAAATTCCCTCTGCCCCTACCGTACTCCAGCTTGGTAGTTTCCACCGCCTGTCCAGGGTTGAGCCCTGGGATTTGACAGCGGACTTAAAAAGCTACCTACAGACGTGAAAGCTATATTAATAACATATATATTTTTTAATTATATATTTAGTACTTCGAAATTTAATTTCGAAGTCAAGTCACCATGAACTTCATCGAATCATAATTTATTCAAACTCAAACTAAATCTAAAATGGAACGTGTATATTTCAACTCAAACTCAATACTTAAAAAATATTTAAATACTCTTTAAGTAATTATAGATATTTAATTAATAAACAATTAAAAACACATTAAAGTGGCCAAAATAATTAAAAACAAAAAATGTTAAAGCTAATTATTCATATTTAACTATTTAATAACTAAACATACTTAAACTCTATAAAAATGTAATTAAATATAATACACATATGTCAAATCAAACGTATACATTAAAATATTTAAATTAACTAACAATTGAATTAAGTATAATAAAAATATGTCAAATCAAACTTACATCACTGCTATAAACGAAAAATT
>RWGZ01000949.1:63841-104218 GCA_009725065.1 Utricularia reniformis
GAGATAATGTCCAAAGCATATTTGTGTTGATTCAAAAACAATCCACCGAGAATACATGCAACTTCAAGACCAAGAAAGTATTTCAACGCTCCAAGGTCCTTGGAACCGTTTGCTCAACTCGGTCTTGAATGATGACAGCTTCAATGTTATTTCCGGCTATCAATATATCATATGCGTAAACGAGAACTCGTAATTCTATATCGCCCTTCGTCGAAGTAAATAATGAATAATCAGAGAGAAATTGAGTGAACCACACTCTGTCAAGCTTTCAGATATCTTTGGAAACCAATAACTTGGAGTTTGTTTAAGACCATAAAGAGATTTTTTCAGTTTACAAACTTAATCGTTGCTCACAAAAAACCCTAGAGGGAGCTTCATTTAGATTTCTTCATTCAAGTCACTATGAAGGAATGCATTATTGACATCCATATGATGAATTTCCTATATTTTATGAACGGCGACAGCAAGCAGAGTTCGTACAGTGGTCATTTTTTCTACCGGTGCAAATGTCTCTT
This sequence comes from Utricularia reniformis, assembly GCA_009725065.1. Lineage (NCBI taxonomy): Eukaryota > Viridiplantae > Streptophyta > Magnoliopsida > Lamiales > Lentibulariaceae > Utricularia > Utricularia reniformis. Next base: position 64,357 of record RWGZ01000949.1, read on the forward strand.
TGTAGTCAATTCATTCTTTTTGAGTTTTTCCCAAGATAGCCAAATGAGCCTTGTAGCGTTCAATCGATCCATCACTTTTCCGTTTGATTCTATACACACACTTGCATCCCAAAGCACGACGTTGTCCACTGGGTAAAGATTGCAATGTCCAAGTTTAGTTACACTCAAGGGCACCAATTTCAACACGCATGGCTTCTCTCCAGTTTGGATCATTCACAATATTAGAATATTGCTTTAGCTCAGCATATTGTAAACTTATTGCGGCAAGAAATGCCATGTGATGTGGGCTGAAAAAATCATACGATAAATAGTCATTAATTGGGTAGTGACATGTACCTGAGGACTCGGATTTGCAAGATGGGATATCAAGGTCAATGGGATCGATGCTTTGGCTTCAATGTGTCCGCAAATGTAGTCATTTAACTTTGTCGAAGTCCGTTTTATACGACGTCCTTTGCCAAGTTGTGTATTTTGAATACTTGGTGACGTGTTTATGATAATCATATCTTGGGATACATTCTCAGTGTTTTCTTGAGAGGTCGAGACAATCTCTCGATGAGGTTCCTTACTTTGATGCTCGTCAGACACTAGAGCATTATTGTTATCAACGGTAATAGATCTTGGGGAGACATATTCTACTTCCCTCAATACGCTCTTTTCTAGGATCCAAACTCGGATGTATCAGCAGGGTTGAGACCGAGTCGAGAATGGATATCGCTAGTGGGTAGGATCTCACACTTATCAGACTCTATGAAAGGAGTGGGGTCTTGCACCTTCTTATTGGAGAATGAGAACTCTTTCTCCAAGAAAATAATATCTCGTGATGTGAAAATTTTTTGGGATTCAACATCGTATACTCGCCATCCTTTTTGATTATATTGATATCCCAATAATACACATTTGCGGCATCTTTCTGTGAATTTGGCACGTCCTCGATGGTGCCTATAAGCGTAGCACAAGCAACCAAATACTCGTAAATGAGCATGAGAAGTCAGCCTTCTGATGAGTCGCTCAAATGAAGTCTGCCGTCCAAAGAGAGTTGTGGGTGTTCGATTAATTAGATATCCGACAGTGAGTACTCATTCTCCCCAAAAACGAAGTGGTACATTGCATTGGAATATGAGAGCATGAGCTGCATTCAAAATGTGTCTATGCTTTCATTCTACACGGCCGTCTTGCTGAGGCATATAAATTATGGAAGTTTGATGACTTATTCCGGCCGAGAGAATGAATGAACGTAGGGCTATAAATTCCAATCCATTATCGGTTCAAAAACATTTTGGTGTTGCGCCAAATTGAGTAGATGTCATTGAATAGAATTGACGAAGCCGCTTAGACACTTCTCGTTTTGATTACATTAGATAAATCCATACTGCTCAAGAGAAATCATCAACTAGTCCACATGTAGAAGAAACGTTGTATGTACCCCATATATCGGCATTGATTAAATCAAAAATTGCCTTTGCATTACTTGAATTTTCATAAAATACTTCAATGGTTTGTTTAGCTCGGAAACTAATTGTGCAGCCATCAAAACGGCAATCACTCAAATTATGTTTGGAAACATAGGGGAATAATTTATTCAAAGCAAAACTTGAAGGATGTCCAAAACGAAAATGCCACAAAGCGCGATCATCTAATTTGACATCAATACGGAAAACAGAGGTATGATCCAACAACTTGAGATGATAGACCCCATCGAACTTCTCACCTAGCCCAATCAGAGTCCTCGAAGTGCGGTCCGGTAGAATACACATATGATCAGTAATTATCAACATATAAGATATCCGATGTAGCAATTGTGAACAGATAACAAATTGCAATGTAATCCATGAACGCATAAAACATTATATATGATTAGTTGTTGGCTAAGATGTGGTAGTAGTGCGTCTGCCATCTAGGAGATCGACGACACAAGGAATGATGTCAACAATATTATCCAATAGATGGAGATGACCAGTCATATCTAATGAACAGTATCTAGGTAGCCTACGACAGTGTAGCACCTGTCAATAGAGTGACCTGGTTTTTCACAAGCTTCACACCAAGGTCGCCCTCCCGATGGTCGTTGTGGCTGGTGTGTTGAAGATTTGACAGAAAAAATGATAACTTCTCGTCGATCATCTTTACCACGGGCTATAGTTCGATGAGTCCCTCATTGCGTGATCCTTGAATACACCTGGTTTAAATTGGGAAGAGAATCACAACTTAATATGTGATGGATCACTGTACCGTAAGCATTATTGTAAGCCCCATGAGAAATTGATGAATGTGTTGATGCTCTCTTTTTTTGTGTTTATTTCTCATATGAGGACATTCATCTCGCCCACAACAACTTGTCGATGATCTCTCATAGTGTTGTAGTTCCACCCATAGTTTCTTTAGACGCCCATAATAAATAGCGATTGAGTCACCTTTCTGTTGAGAAGTGGTGATGCCATGTTTTAGTTGATGTATACGGGGACCATTCCCTAGTGAGAAACGCTCGGCGATCTCATCTCAGAGAATTTTGCAGATTCGATAGATTCAAATGTGGATCTTACGGAAGCTTTCAATGTAATGAGAATCCACCTACAGACGATCAAATTTATCATTCGCCATTCATGTAATAGACTTGTGGATATGCGTGGTTCAAAAATAGTACAATTTACAAATATGAATTTTTGCTTGGCAACGAGGGCACGCCGCATTGCAATCATCCATTCTTAGAAATTATCGCCTCTTAATATTGCAGGATGAAGAAGTTGTCCGGTATGATCTCCATTGCCCAATGTCCAACACTCGGATTCGAGTCATGGATATATAAATTTACCCCTCTTGAATATGGAGAACCAAAATTATGTGGCATTGATAGACATTGGCTCAAAGTAGATAACGGCAAGGAAACATTTAGGTTTTGTCCAATAGCTACTTGACCAAAAGTAATGCCTAAAGGGGCTGTAGATATTGCTCCCAATGAAACTGTGAGAGATGAGAATGCAGCGGAAGAGTGAACGATGATAGAATCAGCCGTAGAGATACCACTTTCTTTGCGTAGAGGAGCCAGGAGGAAATACATCATCGTTATTGATGTCAACGTTGTCGCTTATCATTGTGATATCGCCGTTTCTGCTCATCTTGTGAGATTTAGCTCCGATACCATGTTAATTTTGAGACATTGAGTGAAATAGAGTTGGACAGCATATTTCTTGCTTTTCATTCACCAAAGGTGCAATGTTTAAATATACATAAGTTCATCATTATCTACTGAATAAAGATAGATTACATAGACTTAAGATACATTACAATATGAATGTCAAGATATGCGTATGATCTTGGTAGCTAATCCATATATGCGGCTAGTCCATATATGTGATTGATTCAATCTGATAATATCTTGACAAAGACTTCTTCATAATATATATGTTGTACAAAGCTTCATCAAAAGATATGGTTTTATTGCATTTTGGTTTTTATAGTGATACATTTTCAATAAAATAAATAAAGTTATAAAGCTCCTAGTAGTTTTGTCATTGATCATCTCCTCTATTTCTTTGTTATGTAGTTTGATATGACAGCATCCAATCTTCAATAAATGAGTGAATCTCCATAATTGTATAATTTAAACTATCTCTTTATACACTGATTTTATCCAATGTGGATTGAATTCTCATTATTCTCCCCACACATTGGAGACTTGTCATATTGGATGTTTAGGTTTAGCAAACATTCATAGAAGTTATTGGGAGGTTGAGATTTTGTGAATATATATGCCGGTTGATTTCGTGAAGTTACATGACTAAGCCTCATAAAACCAGAATTATAATGATCTCTCACTAAATGACAATCCACTTCTAAATGTTTCGTTCGCTCTTGATATACCACATTTGATCTGATTTGAATTGCAACTTTACTATCACAATAAACATCAACCGGTAATATGATTGGAAGATGTAGATCTTCAAGCACATAAGAAATCCATTTCAATTCACACATAAGTGCGCCAAGACCTCTATATCCGGCTTCTGCCGTCGATCGTGAAATTGTTGTTTGCTTCTTTGTCTTCCATAATATTAGTGAAGATCCCAACATAACTCCATAACCGGTGAGTGATTTTCGTGTATCAATACATGACGCCCAGTTGGCATCACAAAAACCTCTAGAGACAAATTTGAATTTTTCATATACATAAACCCCTTATCCGATGATCCATTTAAATATCTTACCACAAGACATGATGCTTCCCAATAGTGTTATCCATACTTCTGTATTTATTAAGTAAGTTATTGTCTCGCATATCTTATGTTAGGTCTTGTAAAACCAAGATAGAATAATCTTCAAATTAGTCGTCTATATCGTTCTGGTTCATCTAACACAATAAAGTCATCAACCTTAATATATTCTCTTCTTTGTTTAATATTCAGATTCTTTTGAGTGGTTATTAAGCTTTGAGCATAGATTGGTACGCATAGCTTTTGTTGATTGTCATGGGTGTTTTAGGAAGTATTTCTTCATGTTTTAGATGTCGTATTGCAATTTTTTTTTTCAGATTTTCAGATTTCTCACAAAGTTTTGGTTCAAATATATTCAATAGACTCATTGAGGCTTTTTCTTATGTTTTTACTTCATATAAATCTCCATCAATTGCTCTGATTTTGGAGTGAGGTATCATACATAAGGTCATCCGTTTTACTTCATATGTCATTTGTTTCGAAACATACCTGAGGTATCACACACAAGGTCATGCGTGCTTATCTGTCTTTGATCACTAGGTTATGACTAGAAGTTATTATGATGATTCACCAATCATTGCACGAGATATTTTCCATAGCAAAGTGGTAAGATCATAGTGAAATCGGAAATTTAAACATGCTCACCTTGGGTAGAAGAAAAATGGATGACCTACTCGGAATTTTATGGGTAAAGAAAAAATAAAGTCATGATGATTAGGTAATTCAAAACAGACAATATCGTGTAAGTGTGAGTCTAGTCATTACACTAGAGATTCTCTCGATAAAAGCTTCGGTCCAACAACTAACACACGAGCTCTTGGTGAAGACTAAACTACACAAGGTTGTGCTTCTTCTCTTGATGAAATTTTACACTCACATTTTAGGAGTGGTTGTCTTCCAAGGAATGTCGGAAGATGTTAAGCATCAACAAGTTGTTCGCTGAGGCAATGTTCGTCGAGCTCACTCAGTAGGCAATCCTCTTCTCTTGTTATGAACTTTTATATGCAAAGGAAAATGTTTCCTTTAACTCCTTCACCGTAGAAACTATTTCATTATTTAGCAATATTTTCATACTAGTTTAAAATTTCGTATTACTTCGAATGAATATATTGATTTGACTGATATGACCGATATACTGTTTGTATCAAAATATATTTTATTTATTTAAAAATATATATTAAATTATTTTTTTAGTATTGTACCCTATAAAACCCGAAAATCAATCATATTACCCGATATGAAGCTTTTGTGAAAAATACCGATACATCCCGGTATTTGACGTACCGACCAATATGAAAACATTATTATTTAATAGTTGGTTCGGAAATTACAGTATAAAAGATTGACTTGTAAATAATAAATTATCGTGAGTGGCATTTCATACTAAGTGTACAAATAATAAAATCATTAGTCAAATACTAAGTGTTTTTTAAATACTTCATAACTCTATGTGTTTCGACGAGATTGGTATTTTGAATGTAGATTTCTTGTGTTGCATCATTTTTGTTAATAATTTTTTAGAGCAATCTCTTGCATCTAATCATCGCTTTACAAAATACACAAGTAGATCGTCATGACATTTTCTTAACCTTATCGAATGAGCCAATTGTATGGCTTGTTGTGCTCAATGTTTAAAAACTAGTATTAGTGGCTATATCGGGCCAGCTCAATACACTCATATGTAAGTTATACATCAACTATACTAGATAAGTACTCAATCCGTAACACTATAATAACATAAATAAAATTATTAAACTAGAAAAAATTACACAATTTTTAAACACATTTTAAATTTATATTATCTTAATTTGAAAAAATATGAATAAAAAATCAAATAATTTCAAATCTATTTTTTCTTAAATCAAACAAATTAAATCTTACTCTACTAGCTCAAAATTCATATCTCCGATATTTAATTAAATTACGATCAAAATAGATACATTCAAAATTTCCGATATATTAGATAGATGTACTCCAAATTTTCGATATTTAATTTAGAAGCAAGTTGATTTTAAAATTATGATTGGGACAGTGGGAGCACCATCACATCCAAAATAACATATTTACATTGATATGATGATGACTAGGGAGGGCCTCCAAAATCACAATCAAAATTGGGTACAACAACACTACCAGATAATTCAAAACGTTTTCTTAAACCACTATTCTACAAATTCAACCCATCGACTCTCTTTTGTTCATTTATTTGTACATTTATGTTTTGATAGTTGAAAAAACGTTTTAAACAAATTATATATATTATTTATTATTTATCATTTTAATATTACTCCTACCTTAATTATTTAATAATATTTCAAATTCATTGTAAGTTCATGTTTATTGTTTAGCAAAAAAATTTAAATAATAAAAATCAATTTTTTTTTCAGTCATACTCTTTACCGTATTCAATTTTAGAAAAAAAATCATTATTAATCTCTCAAATTCATCATAAAATTAATTTTCTAATACAACAAAATAATCAGCTGTCATGTCCCAAATATCATTCTTGTAAGTTACTAAAGAATATGGGATACCTNGTGCAAGAAAAGACTCGTTGAAAGAAAATCTAAATAGAAATTACAGTACGAAACACTGGAAATTAAATATATCAATACTTAATAGTTTGATAGAAAATATCATTTATTTTAATTCTTCATCATCCATTGTTAATTTATTTGATTTTATGCATTAGACAAAAAACATTAATACATTAATGTGACTTAACTTGTTAATCATAATATCCATCGTATATACATAGTAGTTACCATAACATTACTTGATTTGCTAACTATAATATCTATCGAATATACATGATAGTTAATATAATATACAACATATACAAAAAATTAATATTATAAACATTTATTTTCCATAACGTGTACATTTCGTTTCTTATTATGTAGTAATTAACTTAAAATAAGAATATTAGATGAAATAATTAAATATATTGTATGTGTGCAATTCACGATTGTCTATTGTTGTTCTCCATAGCTAATAACGAATCTCAAAAGTCAATCGTGAATTAACCAAAAATCAATTGGTAGCAAAAACACAACTTTGAATAAAATCGGTAACATTTGTAGTGATTTGCCTAATTTATTAGATGCCTAATAATGGAAAAATAAAAGATATATAATAATTTTGTATATTATATTTAACCTTAAAAGTCCAACGAGTTTTGGGAACGGGCTGGAGTTGCGGGTCTACTTGGGCATGTAAGAAATAAATGACTATTGAAAGCAAGTGTAGGATAGGGTCAACTATTTAACAAACACGTCAGGATGCATTTTTTATCATTTCAATTTAATAATTAATTGTAAATTTTAAAGAGTAGTTGATAACGTGGCAATACCCCATCAACTTATCCTAAAATGTGTTCTCTAGTTGATCATTAGATACCAAATAATATATCGAAATATTGAATACAAAAAATTATACAAAATCTAATGATTCAATGATCATTTGATATCAAAATTAAAAGCATTTGTGAGTATATCATATTATATTTTTAATTAAAGGAAGACAAATAAATAGTTTTATATAATCGATATATATACAAGTTTATAAACAAAATCATATCATATGAATCTTAAATGTAACTTCACATTACTGATTCACCCAATTACTTTCTTTGATAGCTACCATAGGAAAGATTGGGGTTTTTTGCATAAATCCCCACGAAATTTGCATACTTTGCAAAATGCTAATGTGTTAGATAAATTGCATAAAAGTACTTTTTGCATATTTAAAATATATTAAAAAATCATCTTTATATGAATAGCTTATTTTATTATTTTCTTTATTTAATTAGTTAAAATATGATAATTGAATTAATATTTTATTAATTTTATAGGATAGAATTATAATGTTATTTAAAATTTCAATTTCCTTATTCAAACTTAAAAACAACATTGGAAAACTTACAGCAATATTAATAAAATAAATATTTTATTAATTGTATTTCATATGTCTGCAAAAAATAAGGAATATTACAACCACCTTAATTTCAAATATAATTATTGAATATTGATATTTCAAAGTTAGCAACAAAAGAAAATTGGAGAAAAAATTGCAGTTTTTTTATAAAGATTATTAATAAAATAAATTATTAATATAAATATTATATATTTACATTTTAAAAATATGTAAAAGTAAATTTTGTTCAGAATTATCAAATACATGGCGAGTGATATTTGTCATTGGTCCTTAATGTTTATAATAGTGTAAAGACGGTACCCCTAATGTTTGAAAATTGCAAACAAAACCTCCGAAGTTTACATAATGTACGCGGTTGACCCCTAAACTTTTAAATGTTGTAAATACCATACCCTCAAAGTTTAATAATTACGTGGTTGGCCCCCAAAGTTCCAAAATCGTTTATATTTGACCCTCGAGTTCATTATTGTTTTGTTTTATGCGTAATTGACCCTCAAAGTTTAAGAATTGCGTGATTGACCCCTTTTGTTTACTGATTACATATTTAGCCTCCGAACATATTAAATAGTTCAGAATTGACCGTTCGTCAAATTTTCGTTATTCGTATTTCATTGATTATTGATTATATCCCTTCATATATCGAGGCAGAGTTTGAGTTTTCGATCTCGGGTTTATCTTCCATTGGATCGTCTCGAAAGCCTTTGTCATTCATATTTGAAGGCAGATTCGAAAGTCATGGTGAATTCATCTACAATTGATGTTGCACCCGTTACTTGAAAAGTCGTTCAAATGTTAAGAATCATAAAACGCAAATTCGTTTGGAAATAAAATCCTTATTTCCAATATCATGAAAATTATCTCACAATATGAAATTTTTATACTAAGTAAACAAAACATTCTAACACAAAATAGTATTTTAACAAACGGATAATACAAATTTCTCCGGTATTTGCAAAAAATAACAAACTACAACACATTTAAAACGATTAATATGCCAATGCTTAATAGCAATCCCCATCTCATCAGCAGAGTTATGTTAAACCAAGACATTTCTTTAAGAAAACCAAGACAAAGTCATCTACGTTCAAATGAATAAAAAATTTCATTAGTATAAATAATTTTCTACTAAAATATGGTATATTAAAGTACTTACGAAACTATGGTACTGAGACAAAGTGAAAAAATCAGGTGCTTTCAATAAAATTGAAATTATGTAATACAAAACATAAATCCCGTACCCCGTTCCTCCATTTTGACGAGGGACCTATATAGATGAAAATGTTACAAACAAAATGATGATATGAAATTAGTTGATCTTACAACATTATGTCCCAATGCACTTACATTCGACCATTGTATCGTGATGGCCACAACATCATCTTTGGTGGATGTTATATCGAACTTGTGGAGTATTCCATAAACCCACCAATAGCACAAAGGAATTTATAAAATGTATACACATCAACAAACGTGCTACATATAGGTGAACCTTCTTATATCTGCATCCATAGTTAATCTGTGAGTTGCCCCAAGTGAATCAAGAACTATCATCCAACGATTCTTTGGTTCCAAAATGCGTCGTAACACTAACAATGACCAATGTCCCCTGAATAATTATTTCATAACAATGAGAGATCTCACTTTGACAACCATAAATTACTTAATGATATGTCGCACCCTGTATATATAGAAACAAAAACATATTCCTTTTCGAATTATGTATGAGATGTCCATCCAATAAACTTATCATAGAAATCATCATAGCGCTGAAAAACATGAAATATTTCTGGAAGAACCCAATGACATAAATCCCCGCATTGCTGGGATAGTCAAAAAATCGCTTTCCTGAAAAATCATGAAAAATATACATTCAGCCACTATTACATGTTAACATCTATTCGAACAAACTATGAAATTTATACCTACGAACGGTTTCGAACTCTTTCGTATCAAATATACTGTATTTCCAAAACGAATTTATAAGGTCATACTCTTTGGTACCACTCGACAATGTAATTGGTTGTACTTTGTTGTATGTTGTGTGCATTGTAGAGATACAACTTTTACCTTATCGTGTTCTTACTCTCATTGGGGCATTCGGAGTGTGCAAATTCTAGAAAACAATAACAAATATACATTACGTATAATGAGAAAAACATATTATGGATTGCATACCTTTTCTTTCGTATTTTTTGGCGTAGCAGTTGAGACATCGGGCAAGATTTCACTTTCCTCCAGTTGATCCAACCACACTTTCCTCCATAGTGTCATTTTGAAAATAACCGTAAGAATCATCCTTCATTTCTTGTTTTTCAGTTTTGATACACATTTTCTCTTATTGTGGCCTAACTCACCACTATTCCCACATGTATTTATTTTTCTCTTTATATGTAGAAGACGGTGTGCGCTTCTTGGTAAACTCTCAGTGTGTGATTTCTTCCGATTTAGACTTGGTCGAACTCGCTTCACAATTCTAAAATTTGGTGGCTCTGGAGCATTTTTTTGACTTTCGGGCCAATGTCTATAACCTGGCATTCCTTCGATGGGAAGACTATATGCGATGATGTACGTAGACACGCTATAAAAACTGTCTACATAGCTGTCCGACCTCTGATTTCTTCTCAGAATAGCCGCAACAACATGTTTACATGGTATACATTGCACAAAAAAACATGTGACATAGTTGTCGATGTAGAAGACAAGTATGGAGACTTACCAGTCAATTGCCATAAATTGCATGAACATCGTCTATCAATCAAGTTTACACAATATCTATCATCTCTTCCGTGCCATTGCCAAAGGTACGGGTCTGACTTTGATAATATACCAATAGCACTGAGGCGAGAAGCTTCAACAAGGGAATGTGCAACATTTGGGCAAACTAATCCTTCAAATCTAACTGTCATTTCAAAACGACGACTGCGAAAGGATGCAATTATCATCCTTATATCCTCTAGGAGATGCATCACATGATGACGTCGATCTTTCAATATCATATTGTTGAAGACATCTGCAGTATTGTTTAGCAAAATAATACTATTGCAAGTGTGATCAAAATAAGCGCAAGACCATAGTTGTGGAGAAATATCCATCATTTGTCTCAAGGCCTTTATATTGATGGATTTTAATGTGTCCATGTGACGATGGAAATCTGGTGTCGTTGTAGATCGAGCATCAGCCCAAACAATGCCCCTGACAGCCTCTGAGTAGCACTTCATTGATTTCAAATTAGATAGTATATATCTTAGACACTGTCGTACCTACATATGCACACCAAAGTCTTACTTGTAAATCCCTAAAATAGGATATGTAGAATTAATGAAACACACGACCATGTAATACCTGTACGTACGGTAGAACGGAATTCAGAGCAGGAACCAAACCGGTGCCACGATCACACATGATCGTGTACTTAGCCATGTTGTCTTATGTGATCCTAGCGTCGTCTCTAAGCAACTTTAAGAACCAAGCCCAAATTTCGAAAGTCTCCAATTGAACAATCCCGTACGAAAGTGGATACACACCATTATTGGGGTCATGCCCCACCGCAACAAGAACCTATTACCAAATGAAAATTAATCACATATCAAATGCAATCTACTAAAAATCTGTAAACACAAACCTGGCCGGACAATGACTCCTTTGTGTGTGTTCCATCAATGCAAATTATTGGCCGACAAACCTCCAAACCTACTTTGCATGGGTGCAAACACACATAAAGGCTCTTGAAGGTAACTTTTCCATTACTCCCTTCACAAACTTCCATTTGAACGGTGGATTTTGGATTACTTCGATTAAGCTGAAGTATGTAACTTCTTATTCCATCAAAGTTTGTTGACACCATGTCCCTTATTTCATTTAAAGCAAACTGTTTGACACGAAAAAGTTTATGTCTTGATACCTCGATAGTGAGGTCATGCAAAACTGCTCTTGTGAAATCTGAAATAGAAAGAGTAGGATCTTTTATGAAGCACTTCTTGTACCTATTATCAAGCCACTTAGCAGTTACAGAAGAATTCACTTTATCCCATACACAACCGTTGTGCACGGGGTTATATCCTTTAACCCTCCACCCGTAGTCATTCTTTTTCTTTGTCACGTTAACGTACCAACGACAATCTTTTGTACAATATCTCTTACATCGTATTCGTAGTCGATCAGCCTCATTTTTTTCAATCCAAAATTCTTTACCGTCAAGAATACAAAATGTCATAATGGCTTCTTTGGCATATTCTTTGCTTTTGAATGTTAGCCATGTCCTACTCTCACAAAACAATACAATAAAAATCGGTATAATTACATATATAACTAAATATTAAAAGTCCTTTAAAAATATATACCTAAGTTTTTGCGGTGACTTCCATCCCAAATTGTCATTGAAAACTTTATAGTTTTCATCTTCTTGGTCATAAGATGAAAAGACTAAGCCTTCGTCATCCACACATTCATCAAATGCTTCTGAATCAAACATACTTAAAACATCTTGTACAACGTCAACCATGTCATTGTACTCATCCTCATCCAACGTTGAATTCTTGATGTCTTCACATATCCCATCAGATAGTTCTTGATCAACATCATCTTGAGTCATATCATCACATGTCTTAGATGAACTAGATACCCAAATTTTAGTATTTTCGGTTGATTCTTGTGTGGGTCCAAAGCGAGACTCCGCTAAACCATATAAAACAATGTTAATTCATCCACAAACAAACTCATAAAAAAAGTTCACCAATTTCAACAACTATAATAAAACAATGATAACTCATCCACAAACAAACTCATAAATTAAAGTTCATCGATTTCAACAACTATAATAAAACAATGTTAACTCATTCACAAACAAACTCGTAAAATAAAAGTCCACCGATTTCAACAACTATAACAAAAGAATCTCAAAACATCCGTTAGATAAAAATTGCAACCTACATTAACAAAAAAAGTAAACATGTAACAACGATCCTTCAAATTCCAAATTTAATAAAAGAAACCCATAAGCATAATAACAGTATCGCATATACAACAATTTTTAAAAAATAAACACAAAATCAGCCAATACACTAAAATTGAAACATGTAACAAGGATCTTCCATACAAAAATTGCAACCGACAATAGCAAAAATTTAACTGTATTCAACTTACCCATGCAATCGAACCGTGGCATATACAGAGGAGTAATTTGAATGGCTAGTTCTGTTGATTTGAACTTTTAAATCGGCACTGCAAAGAGACTTCAAGAGGAATAAAACTTAGAGAGTGATTGCATATATTTTTCAGATTATACGTGGCTGAATTGGTACAAAACTACAAAGAGTGATGGAACAAGGTGATAAAAAGCAGAGAGAATCAGTTGCGAAGAGCATTAGGGATACAAAGAGAGTATTTTTCAAAGAATGAGCAATAAGAATTTGTGGCAAAATAAGGCTTAGTCCAGTTCATATAGGGGTCAACGGCATTTGGGGTTGCCCACGACAGTGAGATTCGAAGGAGGAAGAACAATAATTTGGAGTTAAATCGGCGCTTAGGGTTTATCACGGGAAGAAGATCGAAAAAATGTGAATTGGGGAAAACATGATTTCATAAATTTTGCCCTAATGATGTTATAACAGAAAACCACTAAATTACGGGGAGGGCCATAGGTAAACGGTTTACAAACATTAGGTGATTCGTATGCAATTTAGAAACTATAAGGTCATCACCTTTACACTATTTCAAACATTGGGGGCCATCCTTGTAATTTTCTCAATACATGGCATTTTGGCAAAGTGGACAAATTTCACTGGGCATATTAGCAAAACAGCCAGAAAGATTGGCATGCCAAAATGGTTGGTTTGCTATGATAAGGGAAGTCATATCGGTACCGCTCATACCGATCTTGACCGATATGATCAGTTTTTTCGATAAACCATTGGTACATCGTTGATATATCGCAAGATCGGTGTATCGATTACAACCGATATTTATGGTATACCACCGAAATGACTTTATTGGCTATAATTGCATTATTACCACATGTACTCGTGTAATGTAGTGTTTTTGACCACCCATACCATTACATGACTTGATATTGTTGGTTATGCTTCACTCCATTTAGGCAATTCAGTCTCGTTTGCTCGTCTTGGGTAATAAATAGTTTATACATTTTGTGGCTACTAAAGATAGAAAGCTTCATTTACATTTACACTTACACTTTGTTGTATATTTCGGTCCATGATGAAGAAAAGCTAAGGCTCATTGTCACGTCCCGAAATCGGACCTAAAAGTTATATGAATGAGTGACATTTAAATGTGGGGTGACCCGTACTGTGATAGTACTCACAATGCATCCCTTTTCATCTTAGGTGTAACCAAGGCCCCTCTTCTAATGTGACGGCTTAAGCTGCACGGTCGTCTTTCACAACCTCTCAGGGCTACTTCTTATGACGCATGAATCATGATTCTACACCTTGCTCCTATCCACATAAGGTGGGACTACTCCTAGACACTTACGAGACTCATTCCAAAGATCTCATCAACTATAATGTTAGGAATGACAAAAAACCCAACCTAATGGATATCCAACCTTACCATACTTGTGAGGGTTAGATTTTTTGTGGATATAAGGAGGACAATGGTTTAAAAATGATAAACTCACAGTGGAGAGAGGTGGATTTGGATTTATACTCAAACTCAAACGCATAATCATCATATCTGCCAAACTTAATGTAATATTTTAAATTTTGTTATATCTTATTTAAAATGTTATTTATGTAATTTTTAATATATAAATGTGTTATTTTCACTATTTTAAAAATTAAATATATTTTTACATTTTGTTAGGATAAGTGATCAAATAAAAACGTGTTTATAATAACGGATATTAAAATCAATAACAATTACTTTTACTTTTTTTTGATTAAATATACAATTATAAATATCATAGAATATATTTACAAACTTTTAGAGTTTAAATTTGAGTGACTATAACAATTTTTTTACTATTTTATCATTTTAATAGCTTGTTATGTTATTTACACTATTTTAACGTTTCGAAATTGTTGACGTTTCGCGGCGACGGAGATCCGATCGATCACGTTGCCGACATTGAATTACGCATGGGAACAGTTCGGGCCTCGGATTCATTGAAGTGCCGCATCTTCGCGGCAGGATTACAAGGAGATGCCCGAACCTAGTTCAAGAATCTGCCGGCCCGATCCATACAGTCGTATGGCCGGTTTATTTTAGCTTTCTATGAGCAGTTCACTCCAAATGTAGGACTGCCCCGAAGTAGGCATGAACTATATCAGCTGAAATATATCCCGACTAAAATGAGTCTTCGGTTCTTCATGGAAAAATTCAATAGGACTGCTCGGGGCATCAAGCTGGAGTTACGAGACAAGATTGATATTCTGCAACACATCTTTGGTGAAGAGCCCGCCATCCACCTTAGGAAAACTTCTTCATAAAATCAACAAGTATATTAAGGTGGACGAAGTACTGGGATTAGGCTATCGAAAGCCTAGCGAGAATTCTAAACCCACAGGTGATCATAGGATTTCCTACGCTAAGAAGCAGCCGCGAGAAGTAGCGGCTGTAACTGAGAAAGACGTCTCCTCGAAGCAGAAGGACAATCGGGTGTATTGCGAACTACATCACAACCGCGATCACCCAACTCTGAAGTGTCCGCTATTGAAAGAGACAGTAGCGGCAATGAATAAAGAAAGGCCCGACCAGAATGGTCAGAAGGGCAAACGAGCTAAATCGCTCCGAAGGGGCCATCAGGGTGACGATCGTCATAGGCTGCGGGGAAGAGATAATCGGGAACAACCCCGGAATTACAATGATCGGACGGAGGACCGAAGGTCTCCTCCGCCAGAGCAAGACAAAGGCCAGCACGTTCGAGAGAACCGTGGACAGGGCCGAAGAAGAAGGTGGTGGGGCCGTGGCGGTAGAACCCAGCAAAATGAAGATGGAAGACAGGAGCAGCCCGTTCCTCCACATGCTGAAACGGGTGCCCCACCTCCTCAAAACGAGGCGGCATCAAGAGAAGTAGCCAGATATATTTATGTTATCTCCGGAGGATTGAGAATTAATGAGTCGGTCTGGGACCGAAAGACAACATCACACGGAGACTCTGCTGAGAGCCCCGAATCTGTGGCGCTGGTTAAGTATGATCCAGCTGAGTGGTCCCCTTCCTTCGGGGAGGATATTACTTTCACTATGGCCGACCGGGAGGGGATTATCATCCATGTGATGACCCTCTCACTATCACTGGAATCATTGGGAACCGTCGGGTCCACAGGATCTTAGTGGACACCGGGCTTCGTGCAATCTGATGAAGCGCGAAGTTGCTGAGATGCTGGGAGCTACTGCTCATGATCTTCCGATCGCTAATATAACTCTCTGGGCATTCGACCAGAGGAGTGTCATTCCCTGCGGAAAAATTTTATTCCCAGTCACCCTAGGAGACCCATCCAGGGACAGATCGGAGATCTTGGAATTCATTGTCGTAGAAGTCGACTTGGCTTACAATGCCATTATCAGACGTATCGGCCTCAGTAAGTTCGAGGCGGTCCCTTCTACTTATCATATGATGCTCAAGTTCCCCTCCGTTCACGGAGTCATTTCTGTAAAGGGGGATCAGAAGGTAGCAAGACAATGCTACTTGAGCTTGTGCCGAACTTTGGCACCTGTTAAAAGGGCCCGGGTGGATTTGATTGAAGAGCCGCCACACCCGAGGCAAGCCATGGGTTTAAACTTATTAATCTGGTTGAGGATGACTTAACAAAAACTACTCGCATTGGGGCACATCTGACCCCTGCTTTTGAAGAAAAGCATATCCACCTGCTGAGAAGCCACGTGGATATATTCACCTGGACCCCGGATAATGTTCCGGAGATTGAACAATACGATGGTGAGCATCGGATCAATACCGAGCCTGGTACAAAGCCTGTTAGGCAGAAGAGGAGATGTTATTCTCCCAAAAAAATCGAGATTATCCGGGCTGAAGTCAACAAACTACTACGGTCGGGGTTTATTAGAGAGATCCACTATACTAAATGGGTTGCAAACCCAGTAGTGGTTTCCAAGGCAAATGGGAAATGGCGAATGTGTATCTACTTCACCGACGTCAATAAGAGTTGCGAATCAGATCCGTTCCCACTGCCACACATTGATCGATTAGTAGATGATGTGTTTAGTAGCACAATGACGAGTACCATGGATGCTTACTCCGGGTATCATCAAATCTTTCTTACCGAGGAAGATCAGAAAAAATCATCATTCATGACCGAAGGTGGCGTCTATTGCTATGTGGTTATGCCGTTCGGCCTGAAAAACGCTGGAGCAACATACCAAAGGTTGGTCAACAAAATCCTTGGAGATTTGATAGGCCATATGATGGAAGTGTACGTTGATGATATGATTGTCAAGTTTATGAATGATGAAGACCATATTACTTATTTGTCTCGTTGTTTCGATGTATGTCGCAAATATAAGCTCAAACTAAATCCAAACAAATGATGCTTCGGGATCCGAAGTGGAAAATTTTTAGGATATTACGTTTCAGAGAAAGACATAGAGGTTAACCCTGAGAAAGTGCAGACTATTATTGATATGCAACCTCCAAGAAACAAGAAAGAATTTCAGAGGCTTCTGGCTGACTCACTATGCTAAGCAGATTTATCTCCAGATCGAACTCTGTCTTTTTTTAGAGTGCTAAGAAAAGCAAGTCATCTAGACTGGACCGAAGAGTGCGATCGGGCCTTCTCGGATCTGATGACTTATTTAAGCACTCCCCCGGTGATGGTGAGCCCAACTTGTGATGAACCTTTGGGCTTATATCTAGCGGTATCAGAAGTTACCTTCAGCGTAGATCTGTTAACCATCCGAGATGACATCCACATACCTGTTTATTATGTGAGTCATTCTTTGGTGCCTGATGAAACTAGATACATTACCTTGGAGAAGTTCATGTTGGCTTTGAAGAAGGCTGTATCTAAGCTGAAGCATTATTTTGAAGGCCGAACGATTTATGTTTACACTGACCAGCCTCTGAAAGTGGTTCTTAAGCAACCGGATCTAAATGAGAGATTAGCGAAATGGGCTATTAAACTCAGCACTATATATCTGGAATTCGTGCCTCGAAGGGCGATCAAGGCTCATGTTCTCGTTGATTTTGTGGTATAAATGACCCGGTCAGCCATATTTCTAAACCAAGAGGATGATCGGTGGACTGTCCACGTAGATGGATCGACCTTCGGAGGAAGAGGGACGGGCATTACCCTCACAACGTTACAAGGTGAGCATATTCATTCCGCAGTTAAATTTTCCTTTGTTGGAACAAATAACATGGTAGAATATGAAGTTGAATTATTGGGAATGACCTTGGCTTGAAAGATGAGAGTTAGCAAAGTGCGAATTTTTTCAGACTCAAAGTTAGTGGTGGAACAGTTCGCAGGGAGATTCGAAACTCATGATCCGACGATAAAATTATATTGCGCCAAAGTCCTGGAATTATCCAAAAAGTTCAGTGAATTTTCTCTTGACCAAGTGCCACGGTAACAGAATAAGGTTGTTGACGCACTTGCCAGGTTGGCCGGGGGCATACCTGACATGGGACCGAGTACTATTTCGGTCCATTTCCAGGACCGACCTTCGGTCGAGATATCAGTGACCGAACAGTCAGTTGAAGGAATTGGGGCTCTATGCCACGAACTCCACGGCTTGAATATTAGCGTCACTGAATCTCCTAGGGAACCCAACTGGATAGATCCCTTTATTAAGTATCTAACAACCAGTTATCTTCCTGAAGACAAGTTAGAGGCCAGAAAAATAGAAGTCCGGGGTAAGAGATTTGTTCTAATTGACGGACGATTGTTTAAAAAGTGTTTCGAGGGCCCGCCGTTACGTTGCCTATTCCTTATTGAGGCTGAAGCCGTCATGATTTATGTTCACAAAGGGATATGTAGTGTTCTAATTGGTCGACGTTGCTTGTAGATGCCAAGAAATATACCAAATGTTGTGCCATATGTCAATATCATGCTCCGATCCCACAACTGCCTGGGGCTCCCTTATCGGTCACCCCATTGCCTTGTCCGTTTGACATATGGGGGTTTGATATCCTCGGACCATTTCCTCGGTCAATAGGGCAAAAGAAATTATGTATTGTGGCAGTTGAATATTACTCGAAGTGAATTGAAGCAGAAGCAATAGCCGTCATCTCGGAGATGGTTGTAAAACACTTCTTATGGAGAAACATTGTAAGCCGCTTCGGGGTGCCCCGAGCACTTATATCAGACAATGAGACCTAGTTCCGTGGAAAAAGCGTAAGGGATTTCTGTACCAAATTGGGCATCTCCCAACATTTATCATCAGTGGCCCATCCCCAAACTAATGGACTTACGGATGTATCTAACAAGGTTATCCTGAAAGGATTGAAGACCAAGTTAGAAGATTTTGGAGGGAAATGGCCTGAACATATCTATGAGGTCATATAGGCATACCGAACTACACCACGCTCAACGACCCAAGAATCACCCTTCTCATTAGTATATGGGTCCGAAGCAGTTAGCCCGGTGGAGGTTGACATCCGATCGCCCCGAATATCTCAATACAATGAGCATATGAACGGCGAAAGGAGATTGTTGGATCTCGAGATGATCGAGGAAAAGAGATATGCGATTTATGCGCAGATGTGTTCTTATCAGCGAACTATGGAACATGCCCATAACAAGTGAATCCTCCCAAGGGAATTCTTTGAAGGTGACCTCGTCCTCAGAAGCATAAAGGTGCAGAGGAATGTCGGGAATCCAGACAGAAATGGGGAAGGACCGTATCGAATATTGAAGAAACTGGAATCTGGTGCGTATAAACTCGAAACATTGGATGGTGATGAGATCCCCCGAACTTGGAACCTCATGAATCTAAGGCGGTATTTCTTGTGAAACTTTGATTAATAGCTTTGACTCAATAAATATACATTCTTCTAAACGTAAGCGGAATGCAAGTAAGTATAAAACAAACTGTTTCTAATTAAATGATGGATCGACCCTAGAGTCGGATGGTTCAGGATGGATCTGGACTGGTGACCAAAGCTTCTTATCCGTAAGGCTCCCAAGTTGCAGTGATCGCTCTGACAAGTCAGATGCTCCTGCACTTGCCCAGTCCCATATATGAGTCGCGATTCTCCCAGAACTCACTATGAACTAAGACATCCCCTTCAACGGTATTCATTCTTGTGAAACGACCCTTGTACTTACGAAATTCGCTACAAAAGAAGGAATGGGAGTAAGAATATTGAAATACAAGTTTGGTACTAACGTGGGACGTATGCAGAACCAAAGCTTGGCCAATATAACCTACGGGACTTCAGTAGAACCAAGGTTTAGCCAAAGCTTGTTATGAGACTCATAATGAACCCAGACCACGCCTTTCCAATTCAAATGTGATCCCAAGGACGGAGTAAGAGTAATCCACACACAATGTGAAACGACCAATCCGGTTAAAACCAATCTGGGTGAGCCAAGTGTAAAATTGGGGACCGATGGGTTAGTACCCTATAACCAGCCCCGATCTTACACTTAATGGTTGAACACACTCGTTAATACCAAACACACTTGTTTATTTTAAAGGTCAGTTATAATAACCTTATTCTGACTTTAAAAAGATAGAATTGAGAGGAAAAGAAACTTTTATTAGGAGTAAGGAACAAAGAAGAGATAAAAATACAATTTGAATCTAACTTCCATGCCCATCTTCTTTATCCTCCACCCTCTATTCCTGCGGTTCGGTCCGGGCCGCTAACTGTCTCCGCTCTTCCTCTTGATCGGCCACCTTCTAGTTGACTGCTCTCTCAATCTCTTCAAAAAAGTAGAAGAAGGGGTCGTCCTCTAGAACAGGTTCTTCCAAGGATGGAATTACTTGAAAGTTTCAATCCTTCTCAAGAGGCTCGATCGTCTTCCACCTCTCATCCACAGGGTAAATCCCGAATTGCTTAGTAACCTGATCACGCATGTTATCCAGGTACTTAGCAATATACATCCCATGTATGTTATCTGCTAGAGCGAATAACATAGGGGAACGAGCGAATCCCTGGACCGCTTCCCGGACCGAACTTTCAGCCGAAGTGCGGGTTCTAGCCATCTCCTCCTCCAAGCTCATTTTTTCCTCCTGGGCCCGAAGAAGAAGCTCGTTGAGCTTATTCCTCTTCTCCTGTGCCCGAACTTGGACTTGGTTAACTTCATCCTCTTTGGCCAGCAGCTTGGCTTCTAGTTCATAAATTTGACCTTGAGCTGTTTTTTCTTTCTTGTCCAGCTCAGAGACTTGGTCTGTTAGGAGCGAGATTTCCGTCCCATCCCTTAACAGTTCATTGTCCAATCGGTCCCGGTCCTCTCGTACCGTGACCAATTCACCATGTTTGATTTCAACTTGCCTTTTTGCAAGTTCTAGTTGATCTTGAACTTGTTGGGACACAACCTGGCCACCCTGGTTCTTTTCTACGGTGATTGCAGTTGTGAAACCTCTCCTCAGCATCTGCATAAGACAGTAAGGTCAAAACATAAACCTTCGGACCTTGATACCAAGGGAACTTACCATAGTTGTGAGGTTGAGGAAACCCTCGATTATTTCTTCCCCAGACATGTCCGGCTGAGCGATGTCTGGGTTTTGTTCCCCATATAGGCGGAAGTCTTCAATAAAGGCACTCATCCAGGAGGCCAACTTCTTCCCTTTCTTAAACCTGTCCAGCAGGCTCAAGGCAACCCCCCAGTCGGAGTTGGTCTTAGGGCCCGATGCAGGTTCCTTCAAAACAATCCCCTTGGTAGGGACCGAAGAATTCCCCCCTTTCTTCAGCCTTTTAAAAATCTTCGGGGCGGTTGCTTCGGTCGCCCTATTCCCTTTTCCCAAGGGGATCGGTGGCAGGGAGACGTTCGCCTTGAGGTTGGGGCCGGGGAGAACTTTCTCCACGGGAACGGCTCCCTGCAGCAACGAAGTAATCGTGACAGCGTGAATATCGGAGCTATTTCCGATTTGGTAGAGACTGGATAGGCTCAAAGAACGAATCCTAGCCATTATCACCTCCTCTACCACTCAAAATACCCGAAGCGCGGGCCCTTCGCCCGTTGAAGGTTGTCCTGTACAACGCAGGGTTAGTGTGCCTGTGCTGGTGGTTTGGATCGGGGGGTTCCTTCCAGTGGACGACCCCGATGGAACCAGCGTACCCCTTGTTGCTGATTCAGCCTTCTCCGCACTTTCCATTGCTTCATGTCGTCCTTCAGAAGGAGGACCAAAGCAGCAGCTAAACGCTTGAATCTTGAGCTTGGCATCGTTTTGGTTGAATCTGCAAGATAAATATATAAGGATCAGGAAATGACGAAGTAAAAATATAACTTCATACCCGATCCTTCAGATGGATCTGAATAAGAAAACACCCCCTTCGGGGCTAGGGCTCCGGTCCTACCCGCGACCCCTATTTCTATCAGTCTCTCCTCTTGAAGCAATTCTGTCTGTCTAAGAAGTGCTTCGGGGGGAGGAAACATCGCAAGTGTGTTTGCGATATCCGGACGGGAGGGGTTGAACCTGGTTCTGTCCATCTGACTTATGCGTGGGTGGGTTATAAGTGGTCATACCTTTAACATGTCCTCCTTAGGGACTGTTATCCACACATAACAAGACTCCCACGCATGAAGAGATTCTTCCTTATCAACTATAGCGCACTCCTTGGTGCGCACCGCTATGTAATATAACTTACGACATCCTAATAGACTCTTACCCATTCGGGACCCGACCAAGATCAAATTGAAAAAATGCTCCAAGGTCGGGACCATGCTCTGTTGGTGGCAGTTAAAGATAAATGCCACCATGTACACATAGCTACCCGGAAATAATGCAAAGGTCGGGTAATGGATTTCCTTAAGTACAGCCGCTACGAATGGGTGTAACGAAAAAACGTAACCCGTACTTCAGAGATGCGTAATTGACAAGGATATGTAATCCCCGTAATGACGATCGGTCCAAGTCATCCATCGGGACACCACATTACCGACAACCGGGGTCGATAAAAACGTCCATCCTGACGGCCAGAGCGTAAGGCACCAATCGAGATGCTACGTCATGGTCACCCAAGGTCGACAAGGGCTCAGCCAGGTCGGTAACTCGATGATCGAGCCATACCGAGACATTCGGACCAATCGTGATCAACTCAGGCAAACGCGTCCGAACGCCACGACATGACCGATGCACCGAACGAGCAAGCAAGCTGAAACAGAACAGCGCTGAACACCTCCCGATCAGGAACGGCAGGACAGAGAACACAGAGAATCTTGCCACCACAGGGCCAAATCGATGCTACGGCAGACTGGCGCGCCGATCCTGATCAGCGGGTGAATCAAGCAAGGATAGGGTGGTCGCATCCCAAACAAGAAATGCCCAGTACGGGGCACTGGAAAGGGCGGCAGAACTTAGCTAAATCAGGGCCTCGCCCGACTGACGCCTCAGTCTAGACAGGACGACAAAACTGTATAAGCTAAGTAAGGACATGGGAAAAGCTAACTTACAATACTAATAGGAATAATGCATATAAGGGCTAACAAGGGGAAGTGAAAGACACGGTCGATCTTAGTAAGAAATCGAATAGAAGAAAGGTAAGGCAACACTCGAGTCAAGCCACGGCACGGCGGCGAGTCACTTACCTACTGCATCCCTCGACCCCTTCACAACATTTTCTCAAAACTTGCATGTTTTAAGCGTCGAAGCATGCTTTTCACTACTAAAAACCTCCAAGAACCGTAACTTCGGTGAGGATGGATTTAAACCCTGGGGTTAGATTCCCGTACGTTTTCCAACACGGTATTGTCCACCAAAATTTTCAAAAAACATGATGTATGTGCACGAAGAGCTCCGACTCAAGGGAGCGGGATTGGGCTTCTACGGCCGAGGATTCATCCCCAATGGCAACATGACTAGTTCATGGAATCAGGGATACCGACTCAAGGGGATCCACCAACCTCGCTGACCTTCGGGCAGCCCATGTCATGACACGACACGAACATGTTAAGCTATGTGCATATTAGTCATGAACGTAGAACTCAATACATGTAGGAACGCACGAGTAGTTCAGTAACTACGGGTTCAGGGGTGTGTGCACGAATGCACGATCACGAAGTTGCCTCATGCCTAGACGCCTACTCTCTTCTTTACGTTATGTTACGTTGCCTTACCGAGCAAAGTCTCATAATATGTTATTCTCATGTCTTAGGTCAAGAGACTCCGGAAGCTGACTCTGATGGAGGCCGTTGAGCAAGACCCGTGCTGAGCCAAGTACGGTAGGGGCAGGCAGTCGAGTCAGGGTAGAGGATGACGCACGCCTCGGCGGACGTCGTTGTTAGAACCTTAGGAGGTCGTTATTTCTGAGACAAACTTTAGAACTCACTTGTGTTTTCAATATTGTGGACAAGAAGTCAACCCCTTTTTCATTTATGATGTCAATTAACGGTTGCATCCATGAGGTCCCGACGGGCATGGGACCCTACTTCGGCCATGGTCGAGCGTCGTGGCACGATAGATTAGGGCAACCTCTCTCGATCATGCGCACATGAGGTGTTTGAGTGGTCGGATGTACACCAAGGCCACAATGCCCGGTGCAAAGAGGCCATGGCGACCGACGAACACGGTAAGATGATACGCGTGTCGGGAAGAGTTCGACAGAACCGAACGACTTCGCGGTCGGACGAACGCTTCGGCCATGGCACTCGCGTGTGGCATGGCCCAAGCGATCCTCTACCGCGTTCGGCTGTTAGGTGTCTAACGCGATGTCGGGCATTGACAGGCAGGGCAAGATGGCTTCGTGGTCGAATGGACGCCTCGGTCATGGTGCGCGTATGTAGTATGACCCAGGCGATCCTCGACCGCGGCCGGCTGTCATGGACCTTGAGTTGTGTCGGGTCGAGACAGGGATAATGATAGTCGGAACGTTCATCTCCGCTGGAAGGAAGCATGGAATATCCTCCCGCCCCTTCCATATGGAGTAATGATCCGAAATCGAAAACCTAGACCTAAATTCTTCGATATTCAACTTAGACATGGTTGGGTATCTCATCTTACGAGGAACCATGGCTAATACCTTGATGAAAATCGGTAGGAAAAAGTATAAGCGTAGGTAGGAACGGAAACGCAGAGAACTTGGTTTGGGCGATTTTTTCCTTCGCGAAATGACGATGAGGAGGAAGAGTATCTGAAACCCCGATTTAAATAGTAATTTCCCGACTAATTGTAAGCCGCCACGTAGGACTATCATAGGCGGTTGCAGTCTGTACGCACTCATCATGCCTATTGAATAGCAGAATGTGGAAGGGGACATGTCTGGATATTAATATTTAAAAGTGATACAAAAACGAACATCATGATATTTTGAATTCAAATCCACATTTTAAATTAACCAAGTGAAGGATCGGTCTCCTGGACGCTCATTACGAGTAGGCTCGGTGCTATATTCTCCCGAATGTATATAACATTGCGTGGTCGGCTTTGCGTCACTTCTGCAATGACAACCAAGCCCGAGGGGCTAGTGATGAGAATCCTAGGACCGGGTACCCTGCAATGGGTAAGGTCGAATAACAATTAGACCGACCCATGTAATAAAAGCGACTTGCGTGGCCCAAAATCCACAGCTTAATGGTTTTCGTGCTTGATTAGTAAATCGACTAAAAGTTTTTCCTGCTCTTAGTCAAGTGGTTTTTTTTCCCCATTTCCCGGGGTTTTCCACTCTAAATTATCTTGCCGATTTCTTCATTTACTTATTCTAATCATCTTCCCACCATAAACAAATTAAAATCGAGATCGTATTTTGACGAATCAGACGACTGTTGGTACCCCTAAAAAGAGACTGTAACAGATATGTTTATAAATATTAGTCATAAATAAAATCAATATATTTAAAAAAATTTCAAAATATATTATCGAAAGAAGTGAAAAAAAATCATTTATGTTTTTCATTATTTGATATTTTACGTAAATTGGATTATTCACCGTAGAACGGACATTCGCAAGGATATAACATGTATTTTAATATTCAAACCCAATGTGGATTTGAATGAACATAAATTTAAAGTTATAATTGGTGGAATGGACGTGAATTTAACCAAACCCTACCCATCCTCATCCTTATATAATGTATTTGTTGATTTTTGGAAGAAATCGTTCTCATGGGGAGCGGACTCTTCACCAAACTCTCCGAGAGACAGCACAAGCCTAGCACCTGCTGAAAGATGCAAATCTTATCCTTCAGTCCAACTTGATTCTACAATCCTTCTTTTTAAACTCCTCCATAAAGAACTTAAGACTCATTTTATTTCAATCAAACCCAATAGGTACGATGATCACATTACATTACTATTAAACTGTAGAACCAAACAAACATTATGTTCACAATAGCAATGCAAAAACAAAATATAACCACATAAAATGTTCAATATTCCAAGCACAATTAACATACCAGCATGGGGAATCCCAGAATCGATTTCACAAAAAATAAGAATCTGGGAAATTTAGCTACATCATATTTGTATGCAGAGGAGACAGATATAGTGGTTTTTTACCTTAGAACAGATACCGTTGAAGTTCATTGAGATAACCCGGCTTTCGACTTCAAATGCTCCTTGAAATCCATAATGTCACCTTCCCATCTTGTTACACTTTGATTTTCACAAACATATATCTCACGGGCAACCTGGTTTATGAGCCTGAAATCGTGGCTAACGAGAACCATGCCACCGTCCCATTCATTCAAAGCCTCGGCAAGAGAATCGATNCATCCAAAATAAATTGTTATTATTTGATTAGAGATAATTATTATTATAATAATTTTATTAATATTTTAAAATAATGTAGTTTCAAAAACTTTATTTTAAATTTAAAATAATTTTTAATTGTCCTAATTATAATTACAAGGTATGTATTGATAAAGGCATCAAATGATCAATCCATACGTTAGTATTGTCTTCAAAATCTATCAAACATACTGATTTAATTTGTCTTCACCACAAATTTAATTTAATCTATAAATCTTTAGAATGATATTTAGATCTTTATAAGAGGAACATACTGAAGACCAAAGATCCAGTACTAGTTCGGAACTTTAACTCATTATTTTTGAGAAAATTGCAAGGATGATTCAAATATTTGAAATAATGTAAAGACGATGCCATTATATTTTCAAAATTGCATATGAATCACCTAAAATTTACATAATGTGTGTGGTTGATTCTCTAACTTTTTAAATTTGTAAACACCATACCATTTAAGTTTAAAAAATGCATAGTTGGCTCCAAAGTTCCAAAACCGTTTATATTTTACCCTATATTCGTTTTTTTTGAGTTTTTGCATAATTGACCTCATTCTTTCCACATGTTGAAATTGACCTCCTTTTTTACTGATTTGATATTTAGCCCCCGAACATATTAAATAGTTCAGAATTAACTCGGAGAAATATTTATCATCCGCTTGTTAAAATACTAATTTGTCTTACAATGTTTTGTTATTATATTTCATGCTAAGCTCCAAAACCGTTTATATTTGACCCTATATCCGTTTTTTTTGAGTTTTTGCATAATTGACCTCATTCTTTCCACATGTTGAAATTGACCTCCTTTTTTACTGTTTTGATATTTAGCCCCCGAACATATTAAATAGTTCAGAATTAACTCGGAGAAATATTTATCATCCGCTTGTTAAAATACTAATTTGTCTTACAATGTTTTGTTATTATATTTCATGCTAAGTTTATTACGTATATAACTTTCATATTGTAGGATAATTTTCATGATGCTGAAAATAAGGATTTTATTTCAAAACAAATATGTGTTCTATGATTCCTAATATTCGGACGACCTTTCGGTTTACTAATGCAACATATATTGTCTCTTTAAGAATTCACCATGTGTAAGCATTCATGTACTTCAATCCTGACTTTCAAAATTCACCATGAGAATTACCATGTGTAAGAATTCACCTTCAGAATTAAATATCCACTCAACGAGTATTATACATGTGTCGAACATTGAATTTTTAACAATCAATAATCGATGAAATACGATAACGAAAATTTGACGAAGGGTGAATTCTGAACTCTTTAATATGTTCGGGGGCTAAATATCAAATCAATAAACAAAATTGGTCAATTACAACATGTGAAAAGAAAGAGGTCAATTACGAAATATCTCAAAAAAATAACAGATTTGATGGTCAAATATAAACGATTTTGAAACTTTGTGGGCCAATTATGCAATTTTTAAACTTTGAGTACATGGTGTTTACAAATTTGAAAAGTTGTAGGGTTAATCACACACATTATGTAAACTTTAGGTGCTCGCCTTTACACAATTTTGAAACTATAATGACATCGTCTTTAAACTATTTAAAAGCTCGGCGGCCAATGACAAACATCACTCCATTATTTTTATAATAAAAACTACAAATAATAAAATATTGTTAACTAAGTATATGGTTTAGAGAAAATAGGAAAATTAGCCCTCCAACTTAAGAGTTGTGTAAAAGACATGCTCTTTTCAAATTGTTATTTTATTAGTTTATAATAACTATTTTAAAACTATTAAATTGTTATTTTATTATTTTAGCAACAACTTAGTTTAAAAACGGGCGATGAGCAAATTTGGTCCTCTTATTTTTACAAATGTGGCAAATCAGGTCCATAAACTTTATATGTGGCAAAATCAATACTTATACTTTTCAACACTTGGTAAAACTGATCCTCAATATTGTATGTGTGGCAAATTTGGTCCCTGAAATTTGTAATTATGGCAATTGGAGTCCATGAAATTTGATTATGGCAGATTAAGTTCTGATAATTTCATAATTTTGTCAAATTTGGTTCTTGACACCGTTAGTAGTCCCAAAACTTTGGAATTTGTGGCGATTTTGATCCTTCAAGTTATTTATGGCAAATTTAGTCCCCAAATTTAAAATTTGTGGCAATTTTGGTCCTTCAATTTATGTATGGCAAATTTAGTTCTCAAATTTATCAAAACTTTGCAAGTGTCGTCGTTTCATGCAATGTTTTCATATCGCTCCGGGAATTTATACCGATCCAAAATGGTCTGACTTGTGTGAGCCGTATACTAGTGGGCACCTCATCGTAAACATTAATATAAATAAAAGAATTAAAAAAAACTATTTTCGGACCTCAAAAAACCAGGAATCCGAGCAAGTCCCAAACACAGTAATGTTTCTGATCAACAATTGGCATTCCATGATAACAGACGTGAGTTAGTGTGGTCTAAATTGTATAAGTTGCTCCGGGACAAGGGTGATGCATCTGTTACTACCTCGTACACTGCCTCAATTTTGGAGTATTGGTTGTGGTCCATGATTCCGAAGAGGAATCAATATTGGATAATACCTCGGTCTAGGTTCCATTAATGGAAACATGATATGTGATGTTGAGCATCCCTCCAACTAAAAGTTAACCCCTATATATTTTTGCAAATCAACAAAAATACCAACACTATTACTTATAAATTTAAACACAAACTCAACAATCTTGTTGTTGGGGATTAAACACGTGTGCGAACAACCTCGATAGATTAAGTAGAACCCGAGAATTGAAGCAAAGAGAAAACAACGACACAAGAAATTTAACGTGGAAACCCTGAATGGGAAAATCACGTGATCGACGGAAACGACCAAATTCACTATCACTTGAGAATATTACAACACATACACACGAAGAGGAAATTCGGAATACAAGAGTATTGAAGTACATGACAATGAACCCTAAGACTCATTTATATAGATGAAGTCGTTGAGATAATTAAGGTAACTAACAAATATTCATAATATTTGATCATATCTCCATATATGATTATTTATAATCATATCATATATATGCGTCCATATATACTGATTTGATATGATCTTGTTTCCTTCAATATCTCCTTCCATAACTGACGATATCTTAGACCAGTGAGCTCCACCATATCTCAGTTCGGTCCTCGACCGATTGCCTCCATCTCATATCTTCGGATCACGTGCCTTCGGTCCTCTATCGATTGCTTCGGTCCCTTTGTCACCTTCGGTATTGCGTACTTCGGTCCTCAACCGATCGGTACCAATATCGACCATCCAGTCTTTCATGTGTGCCCCGATCGACTACATTGCCGATTATCATCCAAGTGTGACCGATCGACACCAATACCAATCTCCACACTTAACACTTGTAACTAATTTTAATCAACAAAAATAAACTCAACAAAGGATTCAGGTTTCTTGTCAGAGGTAGATTTTGCCTCAACACGACAATTAAAGTTCCCAAATTTAAAATTGTTCAATCTAGAATTAGGATAAAGTGAAACACAAATTGTCATAGTTTCGAACTACCGTCGTCTACTCGTACAATGGCGTCTTGGGTTTTCGGTGGTCTTGGATTGCACTATGAATGTTTTTGCAAAAGTATGATATTGTGAACCAACGCTCGGTCATGGAGCACAAACTTGGTCTCAGGTACATACCCGACATCTTTCATCTGCTGCTTAAAACACCTCAAATGTAATCATCAGAGTTAGAGAAACTTGTTGAATGGCCAAGATGACCGAATGGAAAATAGATATTTGAATAGCAACCATATTGTCGTCGAAGCCAACCAACTTGGTAAGAATAATTTGTAGATTGATGGTTCCTTGTAAATACATGTGCTCGAAAGCAGAAAGGGTTAGAATATTTGTGACAGCTTCGGTATCCACAAGAGCATCTGTGACTTGATGATTAACAATAATTAGAGCATTGGCAAGAGCATCATCCTATGTGGAGTAAACTCCCGATAAATTCTCTGGCCCAAATGAGATTGGTATTTTTTCCAAATCTGTCAATTGAACTAAATTGTCATCCATGAAACGAATTTTGTGTTCTAGCTCACGTATCTTTTCCATAGCTATAGTGAGAATATATGGTCCTAAACGATCCATAGTTGCTCTAGCCTCTTCAATACTAAATATAGGTTGCCATGTGTTCTGCTCACCATTGTGTATTTTCTCGCACCGAGTGTTGGCCATTTCTCGGATATTCGTGTTATTAATTCTTTCAATACCACCATAATGACCTCTTCGGCCTATGTTGTGTCCTCCACTATGGAAACTCCTCTCTAGGCTCTATGGTCATTGTTGCAATGATGTCGTCCATTACCCTAACCTACTGTTTCCAGATGTGGTACCTCACTCAAAGCAGACCTTTCTCTATTTCCAATATGAAAGTTAATATTTTTCCGTATTCCAGATCGAGCATTTCACCTAGGATATTATACAGTTCCTCAAATTGTCTCAACTTCATTATTCTTTCAATCTCGGAAATTAATTCGCTAAATTCATTGGTGGAATGTCCGAAATTTCTGCAAAACAACAAAATATCCTCGCAAAAATTTAGATGTTCAAATTCCTTGTGACTCCTTTAAAATTTGTTGAAAAAATTATACTTAATGCATTTCCTCGGACATGTACTTGATGCATTCATAGGAGCTGATATTATAGAAACCGTAGTCAATCTCTCTACTAGCACAAATCCCACTTTATCTCACTCTGGCCTATATGCTCATAAAATAACTATTTCATCTTGGATAGCTTCCGAAACGCCTTGAACACCTCGCTAGGTGTCTCCAATTACCTTTAGTCCTGCAA
Organism: Utricularia reniformis; assembly: GCA_009725065.1. Classification (NCBI taxonomy): domain Eukaryota; kingdom Viridiplantae; phylum Streptophyta; class Magnoliopsida; order Lamiales; family Lentibulariaceae; genus Utricularia; species Utricularia reniformis. Next base: position 96,161 of record RWGZ01000949.1, read on the forward strand.
AATTTCAAAAATACACTCGATGACATGCCAAACAAGAATACTTAGGAAATTCAAAACATCTTGGAAAAATTGATGGACGCATCATCAAAGTTTTGTAAATACATAAGGAGAATATCCATAATCTCTTAGTTTTTAGATTTAGACACTTGTAAACCACAAACTCTCATTCTCGGTGATATTGATCGATTTAATTTTAAGAGAATCAGTAATCCAGACCGTACAACATGCATTACTAGGTATTATGTGAATTTGGGCGTTAACTTCAATTTGCATTTTAACCATTAATATAAATAGAGGGTCCTAGGCCATCCCAAGGAATGGATTTTGGATCGTTTTGCACCAATCCGTGTGGATTTGCCCATGAAATAGTGTTGTTTTGCTTCCTTTCCCTTAGTTGCGTGGATTTATCCCTAAATCGCATGGTTTTGTCATATTGGGAATTTCACTTTTTTGAAGAGTTTTTGTACGTGTTCTGCGGAGTTTTGCGCTAAATACCACCGATCCGGAACAGTGCCGGCAAAATACCTTCATTCGCGTTAGCCAATCGCCAACTGCATTTTTTACGCAATTCGCGATTGGCTAACGCGACTCGCGTTTGCCAAAATAAAATATAAAAAAAAAAATTTTTTTGTAATCGCGATTGGCTAAATCGACCGCCAAAAGGAGGTCGNTGATCAATTTTTGTTATTTGAGTCATGCGGGTCTGTGTTAATGAGAAATCTTATAGCTAATAGAATGTTGGTGACATTGAAACCCATGAACAGTTTCGTAACCCTCAGAATTATGGTTGTTGAGGATTTGGAAGTAAATTAGGGTAATTAGAATTAAATATCTACACAATGATCAAATTATTGATAACAGGGAATATATCATGAAGGCGTCGTCTAATTTATCATCTTAACAATCCGGAATGGTATTAGTCTACAATGGTATTCTTCAGGATTTCTAACAATTGGTTATTAGTAGTCGGATCGTTGATGTTTTTAATGGTGATTAATTGTTGTTTTTAAATCCCTATGAAGCTTTTGAACTGAACCCCGAGTGATTTTGTTTCTCATATATGATTTCAATTAGAAAAGCTCATAGTGCTTCATTGGAATATAAAAGGAGTCCTATTACGGTGAACATATATATTTGGAGAAGAGAACAAAAGATTTTATAAAAGTGAACATCATGAAAGTGATTGTATTTGCAAAACCATCTATTGACAAGAAAAGAACTATACTTATTTTCTTAATATGAAGCATTGTAGAGATTTTGAAGTGATGTTGTAACACTTCCGATACCTCATCATGTTACTACACATGTTTTGAAGACTGAGAGGTGAAGATCCAAGTTATATACCCCAAAATGGAGACACAACACTAAATTGTTCAACATATTGCATCAACACCGGGGCCATAAGAGTACAAATGTTTTGCTAATATGGAAGAATTTAAGGTTGTTACAAGAGTTTTAAATAGAGATAAGAATAAATATGTTACTAATCAGATGAACAAATGAATATGATGAATTGATACAAAGAATCTAGAGGTATATTACACTTTAGACCATGAGAAGTTACGTAAGTGCGTGAAATCCATTGTTTCTAGAAATTTTCCTTCTATTCTTCATTATCAGAAAGTCGAACGCTTCTTTCTTTTTAAGGATTTTGTCTCTTATCTTCCAGTCACACGATTTTTTGCGAACATTTGCATAACGGTGTACATTCCGATTATAACTACTCTCAAGCTAGGGAGTCACCGAACCCAAATATATATAACCATTTGAAATTGATGATTGGTTTATTTCCAATTCATATGATAATATTTACCTTTCTATCGAGCCCTAAGCAAAGTAGGTTTATTGAAATGAGACAATGAATGGAAAGAGGTTCTTAGAAGTTAAATGTCCCGAGGGAAGAGAATACCCGACAAATGGACTTATTATATGATGAATTAAGGATCATATCAATAGTTTTATTATTATCGTCTCTTACCATTATGGACAAGTCAACTGTCGAAGTGGCTAATTTCGAATGCACGACACTAGGCTATTTTTGTTAGATGTTCTACCCGATGAACCATCATGGAAGGATGCAATTGTTAATAATTTTGGTGTGAGGAGAATAACCCGAAGATGAAGTTGAAGATAAAATTCACGCTGAGGATATGGCGACCATTCTATTGATCGGTATCTTGCCAACTATGACGAAATACTATATAAAATTGCCTCGATATTGCTCTAACTATCAGTATAATTCAAGCTCATGTCACATATATATGACGGAAATTGAACAATTGTAACCAATTTGTGCTATCGAATTCGGAATAAGAATGATTAAGCACCCTTGGGCGATGTATTCTCTGTCGAATCTAGATCCATACAGTTTTGGTATCAGATAATTCAACTCAATTTTCTAGAAAATGTGTGGATGAATGTTTCGAGTATGATAATTTTAAGATGCGTTTGAAATTTGTGGCACACCCAAAACAAATGAACTTACCAAAGTTATTAATCGAATTGCCATTCAACATATGGAAGAAGTGTTGATCTGATTGCTAGAGGTCATATTGAAGTAATGTTATTTCCAGTCATGATTGGATTTNCCAAAATATATGTGGATAACATAGTTAAGTTATTTGGAATTCCAGTAAATATTGTGTCAGACCGGGATCCGAGGTTCACATCTATATTTTGGCAAAGCTTACAGAAATCACTCGGAACTCAGTTATGCATGAGAACAACCTACCACCCACAAACGGATGGTCAGACCGAGAGAACCAACCAGATCATGGTGGATATGTTACGAGCATGCGTGTTGGAATTTAAGGGAGCTTGGGAAGATTTCTTACCACTGGTAGAATTTGCATATAATAATAGTTCTCAGAACAACATTGGCATGGCCCCATTGGTGGAAGTCACCGTTGAGAAGGTGGCCGTGGTACGAAAGAACATTAAGGCGGCATAAGACCGATACAAAAGTTGGGCAGACACGAAAAGGAGACCCCTGGAGCTGAAAGTTGGGGATCACGCCTATCTGAAGATATCACCGATGAAGGGGGTACTAAGGACCACAAGGACAGGGAAGCTGAGTCCTCGGTACATCGGACCATACGAGGTGAAACGAATAATCGAAAACCTGGCATACCAGATGAAGCTTCCTGAAGAGATGAGGGGGATACACAATGTTTTCCATGTATCCCAGCTGAGGAGTAGTCCGACTGAAAGAATCCAAGAATGTGTGGGGGAACCCATAGAGATAACCCCAGAATTGACATACGAGGAAGTTCTAGTGAAAATCCTAGGCAGAGAGGAAAGAAAGTCAAGAACATGCTAAATCATATGTTGAAAGTACAATGGTCCAATCAGGGAGAAATGGAAGCCACATGGGAAGATTGGTACGCACGAATATTGGGACGAAACTCAAAATAAGTGGGGAAGGATGTACTAGCCAGGAAAAAGGTATGTTAGAAAAATAGGAGGGAATATAGTGGTAAAGTCTAGATGAGGAATAACAAGGGATACGGGAATGAAAGAACGAAATAGAAACGAAAAGATAGAAAAATAAAGTAAAAGATAAAGGAGGGGTCAAAATGTAAATTAGAGAAGTTAAAATGTAAATAGGGGTGGAAAGACCCAAAACCAAGCCAATAGTCACTGATACACGAAAACACCCCTGAAAAGCCATAAAACACGCAATTGTCGTGGAAGCAGCAAATTATCACGGATTTTTCCAAGGCAGCAAAATTGTTGTGGATTTCTCCCCAGGCAGTAAAATTGTCGCGGATATCTGCCAAGGTAGCAAATTATCGTGAATTTTTCCCAGACATCAAAATTGTCATGGATTTCTCCCATGCAACAATATTGTCGCGGATTTTTCCCAAGCAGCAATATTGTCGCGGATTTTCCTAAGGCAGCAAAATTGTCGCGGATTTCTCCCAGGCAGCAAAATTGTCGCTAATTTCTCCCAGGGCAGCAAATTATCGCGGATTTTGAAACCTAAAACGCAAACCTTTTTTTTGTCATGGATTTGGAGGAAGGAGAGTATTTTATCGCGAAAACATCAACCTAGGGTGTTTTCGTCGCAATTCAACGTCGGATCGTCAGAGGGAAATGATACGTAGGGTCAACGGTAACCACATAATTCATAATAAGATAATAACATCGAAAATGAAATACTAAGATATGTTACGAAATGCAGAGAATCACGATGGGATTGTAACAAGTGAAAGCAACAGGTAAACGGAGTGAACACAATATAGTAAGGGAAGGTTCCGACGTAGGGAATCGGGAAGGGCTAGTAAGAAAGAAAGTAAAAGACACGAATGAATGAGGCAAATGTTAATAAGACTCGGGGTGAGGAAGGATGGACCGTCCGACCAAACCCGACATCGTGCTTAGTACACGATTCGCCAAAGGAAGGGCATGCCTGAAGAAGGGAACGATAAGTTCCAAATGGAAAGACACGTACGAAAAGGGCAGAACGGATCCGGGTGAAATAAGGGGTAGCGCCAAGTACTCACCCGGGAAAGGAAAGCATACGACTCGTCGAGTCAACCAACAGCTAACGGTTGGCTTGGGCGGGACATGTACCGAGCATGTTACACTCGGCAACAGTAAAGTTAAAGGATGAGGGGAATGATAAGGGTAAAGGACTAAGAAGAAGAAAATAAGAAAATGATTAAAAGAAACAATTTACGTGTGTGTACGATTTACTTAAGAAATAAAAGATAAGTATAGCTTGTGTGAAGTTTTCTTTAATAGATTGTGACTCATCTCGTCTAAAAATATTTTGGGTATTAATTCTTAGATCAGACAATTTTTTAATTATTCGGAATTTAATTGTTGTGGGGACACGAGCGATGTACGAGGTTGGGCCCACAATGTGTGAGCTTACGTCCTCGGGAGAACGAAGCTCTACCTTGGTTTTCACTATAATAATCGAGAAATACAATTACAATGAAGAAATACGGGTAATCCGGGCGAAAACAGCACGAAAAATGGTCAAATACACTTGGATGTGCAGTTACTGTCAAAACCTCTCGACTGCTTGCAAAATCTCGCGAATGCAGATTGCAGTTCAATATCTCGCGGATCAGTGCAAAATCTCGCGAATAGGGGGTTACAGTGCAAAATCTCGCGTACACTGGAAGAATCTCGCGAATGGTTGCAAGATCTCGCGGATCGGACAGTGCAGAAAAAGAAATGCTTTCCCTTGGGAAGCGTGATACAGTCTGAACCTTTTTTCAGTGCCATGAAACTTATATTTATAGAGAAATCCAGCCAAGATGGTAAGTTTTAGGCCCAAGAGTCCAATTTCACTTGATTCAGCCCAAAGTACTTAAATAATATCCAATAAAATTAGAATAAAAGCCATATAGTCCCGAAGCTTCGGAAATGCGTCCCGGTCGAGAATAAGTCAGAAATGTCAATGAGTGAATACCAGAAAACCTCGCATATTTACTCCTTGCCTCTAGATATTGAACATACAGCCAAAAGTATCTCCACAACTTACCGGCGTGCTCCCCGGGCGCCAAATTACGAAAATACCCTGGCCCCGTTCAGGATCGAATTATAATGCTCATATATAAGCTCGGGAGGTCCGAATTACGAGAATACCCACAAAAAGATATCGTGACACAAATATACGAGGATACCGAAAATAATACATAGCTACGTCGGACGAGCTCCCGGGGTGTAGTAATATTTAAAATACCATCGGGTAATATCAATAGTCCCGTGGTTTTTAGATTCATACTATGAGTCATAAACCACACATATTAGCTAGTCCCAAAAGTCGAATACTGTTCGGAAAATTTTTTGAGAAAACCATGAGTAGGGTTGGAGTCGTATCATTGACGTGATTGTTTTGACACGAAAAACGTTAGATTCTGAGATCGGACAAAAATCTCGGGATTTTTTGATCCCGGAATCCTCCCCTATAAATACCTTGTCTGTCCTCATAACCATCTCACTTGCGCGAACTCCACATTCATCGCGACATTTTGCCAAAATCTCGCGGATACGACCCTGGAACAGTAACTCGCGACATTGTGGCATAATATCGCGACTACCTTCAAAACCTCGCGACTACATCATTTGAACATCAGCTGAACGTACTTTGCTTGCAAAACATCGCGGATACTTGCGAAACGTCGCGACTACATCACTTGAACAACAGTTGAACGAACTTTGCTTGCAAAACATCACAGATATTTGCAAAACGTCGCGACTACATCACTTGATCAACAGCTGGACGAACTTTGCTTGCAAAATATAGCAGATACTTGCAAAATATCGCGACTACCTTGACTGAACAGTAACTCTCGCTACTTTTGGTACCGAAACTCACGAGACACTTAATAAAATTGTGAAAAAATAATTTTGAACATAATGTTGAACTTAATTTACCAATGGCTTCCGATTCCGCCCGAATTTCAAATCCCGATACCTCAATGTCTCATTCCTCGGACTCCTCATCCAACTCGAGGAGTTCAAATTCCAGCATGTCTCCCTTTCCGCATTGCACCTCGAACTTCAATCCACACTTTTTTGAGCGAATTGCCCAGCTTGAAAACTCTCTCGGCCCTCAGAATCCCACTGTTAAAGCCCTCCGGACTTTTGACCAACCTTATTGCTTGAACGCTCGGAAGTGGAAATCTGTTGTGGAGGAATACCACCTCCCTTCCGATTGCGTTCTATACCAGCTCGGACCTACTGATCGGATTTAACTCCACCGATAGCCACCCACACTATTTGCTTGGGTGTGGGGGCCACGAGACTGTCTCCACTCAGCCTTCCTTGGCGGTTCTCTATCGAAGGGGAACCATTTTTTCCTGAAACCTAGTATTCCATTCCTCGGGCAACCATTCTGAGACCTTTAAAGAAGGCACTTCTCGAATGTGCCAGATCGGATGATGCAGACTGGACTGCGAAGACCTTATTTTATGCCCCGATCCTAGTTGCTTTTGGTCTTCTTCTGGCCCCTACCAATTTTAGTAGGGAACTATTAGGTATATGGTGCACGCAAGCATACCTGAACCATCTCAATAACTTTTCTTCAATAGAAAAAAAAATCCTTTTAAATTCAACGCGTACTCGTTTTTTAACCTTTACACAGTATAGCTTACCCGACATGTTTGTTTTGCAGAAAAAATAATGGCTCCAGCTGAAGACCACTCGAAGTTGGGCGACATGTTGAGATCGCTCCGTGCTCTAGTTGCGGAGAATGATGAGTTAATATTTGAGATGGTGCCGGGGGCTCAGAACCGCACTGCCACGGCCGAGCAGGCCCTAAGCACACAAGAGGTGTAGCCACCAACTGATGTAATCAGGCCCGTTACTCTCCCACAGCCTGCTACAATAATGAAAAATCTAGAGCAGGTAGAAATTGAGCCGGCTATATAGGCCCCCGAGAGTCCCGAAGACCTGATTCCTATGTCCCGACAATTGGAGCTTACCGCCGGAGAATTTACCCCTGACGAGGGGATGTATGATTTCGCCGAGACACTTGTCGATGTGATCGGGGATGACGAAGAGGGAGAAATCAGTGGGGGGCAACCGATAGGCCCTGTGGTGGGGGAGGTGATACATGAGTCCCGTTCGGAGGGAGAGATAAACTCAGAAGCTCATCGGAATAAGGGGAAAAGACCGGTGGAGGGTCCCACCGTTTTGGAGATTGCGGAACCCGTTAAGAAAAGTGGGTTAACCGCTGAGTTCCTCAATGTCTTCCGCATAAGGGATATCCCAATGCCTACGATGAAGGAATGACTCGAGATGGGGCGTTAGGCTGGTTTCATACTGATAAAAGACGGAGTCACCATTCGGATCCCGAAAGGTGACAAGGTGTCGAAACGGCCGACCTTAACATACTTTGACCAGAACCCGCAGATGTTGCCACATGGTAGGGATGACCACACGGTCTTTACCGACTTGAGTCGGTTGATGGGCCAAGCTGCGACGATATGCCGTATGGGGGCGGAGGTTCGTCATGGCATTAACTGTTGTCTCTTTTCAATTGTTTACCCACTACTTTATATATATGTACTTATAACTCTTGCTTCCTTTCAGATGCAG
>RWGZ01000949.1:105903-188392 GCA_009725065.1 Utricularia reniformis
TGCACCGCGGCATCACATTGTCCCGTCGGTACAAACTTGCACCCGAGGTCATCACGGTGCCACTTGCACCGCGGCATCACATTGTCCTGTCGGTATAAACTTGCACCCGAGGTCATCACGATGCCACTTGCACCGCGGCATCACATTGTCCCGTTGGTATAAACTTGCACCCGAGGTCATCAAGGTGCCCACTTGCACCGCGGCATCACATTGTCCCGTCGGTATAAACTTGCACCCGAGGTCATCACGGTGCCCACTTGCACCGTGGCATCACATTGTCCCGTCGGTAAATACTTGTACCCGAGGTCATCACGGTGCCCACTTGCACCGTGGCATCACATTGACCCGTTGGTGTAAACTTGCACCCGAGGTCATCACGGTGCCCACTTGCACCGCGGCATCACATTCTCGCCGCCAGTATATACTTGCACCTGGGGCCACTGCGGATATGGACCAGCCTCCGATGAGGGCACGACCCTCGCCGGTGTGTCATGGAGGAGTCGGGTATAAACTTGCACCCCGTTTTGCCACGGAAACATGCTCGGTACTAAGCCGGCTATCTCATAATAAATCGGGCCCCTTGACATATTCCCACAATATCTATGTACAAACGATTCTGCCACGGACAGGAAGACTCATCTTGTTCAAAGTATTTTGACACCGTATCTAATTTGATGAGTTTGAAAATGATCGACTATAAGACAGACGGTACATTGCATTTCAAATCTTACCTATTATTTTATTCCATCCTCCATCACACTAAAGCGCAATGGACTAACTCCTATCCTACCAGTCCCCTAGTCGATTGAATTCATGTCGTCAAAAAAGATACTCAAAAAATTAGAATATGACCATAAAAAAGAGGGAAAATTTTATTTTAAAAAGATCGATGAGTCACGTCTATACATAATACTTGCGCAAATTTGAAATATGCCAAGTCCGTGGTAGCTCCTCTCCGCTCATATTCGCAATCTTATACGTTCCTTCTCTCACCACCGCCGTCACTCTATATGAGCCTTCCCATTTTCGATCTAGTTTACCAACATGCTTCGAGACTTCCACTTTTTTTAGAATTAAGTCCCCAACTTTAAACAACATAGGGCAGCCGTCCTTATCGTGCTTTGTAGCCATCCGCTTTTTATAAACCTCCATTTGTATGGCAGCTCTGTCTCTGAGATCGTCAACACAATGAATATCCAACTTTCGCATATCCTCAATCAATACTTCATCGTAAGCAATGACTCTCTAGGATAGAATAGTCACCTCTACGGGAGAAACGACTTCTGAGCCATATACCAGAGAGAAAGGGCTAAATCCAGTGGTAGACTTTGGTGATGTCCAATATGCCCATATCACATTATGCAGCTCATCTACCCATGAAGCTTTAGATTCATCTATCCGTGTTTTGAGTTGCTTCAAGATGATACGATTAATAACTTCCGTAAGCCAGTTCGTTTCTAGATGTGTCACGGATCTAAATCGTTGTTGAATGCCATAACACTTGCACCAATCGTTAAATCGTTTCCCAGAGAATTGTGTTCCGTTATCTGATACTAAAATTCTGGGAATTCCAAATCGACATATGATATATCTCCAAATGAAACATATTACTTCCTGTTCCTGGACTCGGGCCACAGCTTCGACTTCTACCCACTTAGAGAAATGCTCCACTGCCACAATACAGAATTTCTTTTGGCTGGGTGCGGTCGGGAAAGGACCTAAAATTTCGATGCCCAAGTGTCAAAAGGACATGTTGTTGGCAGAGGTTTCATGTTGACCCTAGGCACATGATGCACATTCGAGTGGAACTGGCAAGCGGAATAAGCTCGTACAAAATTCACACAATCTTTTATTACTGTTGGCCAAAAATACCCGGCCCTCTTAACTTTCATTGCTAAAGATCGACCTGCCGAGTGGTCACCACAGTCCCCGGCATGAACTTCTTCCATAACGGCTTTTGCTTGTACTGGGGATAAGCATCGAAGATAGGGTCCTCCAAAATTTTTCTTGTATAACTTATCATCTACATACACGAAGTTTGTGGCTCTTTGCATTGTCCTGCGAGCCTCGCCTTCATCGGCGGGTAATTCTCTCTTAACCAAATAATTGACAATCACATCTTTCCAAGAAGGTTCATCTGTTACTGCATCTAATAAAAACCACGTATCGTTCGAAAGTTTCAAGCTTGCAACTTCCGCGGTCTGTCTCTCTGCTAGACTGATAGATGGCTGATAATTGATCATAGTCATTATTTTTGACTCATCTGAGAGTTCCAAGATCGTGGCTGACTTTGCAAGACCGTCAGCACGGATGTTTCCCTCTCTCGGGATATATGTAAGAACGAATGTCTTATGGCCTTTCGCCACTTCCTTCAACTTGTCTAAGTACATCCACATATGCTCACCTTTGGTAACAAAAGTATCTGCGAACTGGTTCACTATTAACTGTGAATCAGAGTGAGCATGCAAGCGAACAATTCCGACCTCGACTGCTAAGTTAATACTAAATATCAAGGCTTCGTATTCGGCGACGTTGTTAGTTGCAGGGAAGCGCAGTTTTACAGCATATTCATGTTCCTCACTAGACTTTCTTTCCTTAAAATAAACGCCGATACCAGCTCGCCCAGCGGAAACTGATCCATCGACAAATGCATCCCAATATTCCTCATTACCCAATTCTTCTGATCGAGTCATCTCCACTATGAAGTCCACTAAAACCTGGGCCTTTAAAGCTCGTCTTGAGATATATTCAATCTGATACTGCCCTAACTCGATATTCCACTTCGCTANTGCACCCGGGGCCATCACACTATCGCCGCAGGTATATACTTGCACCCGGGGCCATCACATTTTCGCCGCCGGTATATACTTGCACCCGGGGCCATCACACTCTAGCCGCCGGTATATACTTGCACCCGGGGCCATCACACTCTCGCCGCCGGTATATACTTGCACACGGGGCGACTGTGGAAATGGACCAGCCTCCGACGAGGGCGCGTGTAATAGCCAGGAAAAAGGTATGATGGAACAAATAGTAGGAAATGTAGCGGTAAAAATGTAGACAAAGAATAACGAAGGATACAGGAATGAAAGAACAAAAAAGGAAACGAAAAATAGAAAAGTAAAGAAAAAGATAAAGGAAGGGTCAAAATGAAAAGAAGGAGGGGTTAAAGTGTGAATTAGAAAAGTTAAGATGTCTATAAATAGGGGTGGGGAGGCCCAAAAACGAGTTAATTATCATTAAGCCATGAAAATCCGGAAATTGTCGCGAAAGAAGGAAATTGTCGCGAGAATTTGAGCATTGAAAATTGTCGCGAATTTTTAACGTTTGGAAAATTATCGCGGATTTTTGGAAAGGCAATTATTGTCGCGAAAATGATTCTGTGAAAAATTGTCGCGAAAATGATTATGGGCAAAATTATCGCGGAAATGGGTGAATAACAAAATTGTCGCGAAAATGCTTGAAGTGTAAAATTATCGCGGATCTTAACTCCAGCACAAAAATTATCGCGAATTTTAACTTTAGCACAAAATTATCGCGAATTTTGAGGGAGAAGTGAATTATCGCGGAAATACTAAGTTTGAGTGTTTTCGTTCCGTCTCAACATCGGATCGTGGAAGGAAAAGGACACATAGGGTCTACGGTAATCACATAGTTAACAATAAGATAATCACGTCGAAATTCGAATAACTAAGATCTGTTACGAAATGCAGGGAAGCACGGGAAGATTATAACAAGCGAAAGCAAACGGTAAGCGGAGTGAACACAATATAGTAAGGGAAGGTTCAGACTTAGGGAACGGGATTGGGTCATTTAAGAAGAAAGAAAAGACACGAATGAATGAGATAAATGTTAATAAGACTCGGGGTGAGGAAGGATGGACCGTCCGATCGAACCCGACATCGTGCCTTGTACACGATTCGCCAAAGGAAGGGCATGCCTGATGAAGGGAACGATAAGTTCCAAAGATGGAAAGATACGTACGAAAAAGGGCAGAACGGATCCGGGTGGAAAAAGGGGTAGCGCCCAAGTACCCACCCGGGGAAGAGAAGCATATGGCCCGTCGAGTCATCCAACAGCTAACGGTTGGCTTGGACGGACATGTACCGAGCATGTTACTCTCGGCAACAGTAAAGTTAAAGTATGAGGGGAATGATAAGGGTAAAAGATGAAGGAAATAAAAAAACGGTTAAAAGGAATGATCCACGCGTGTGTGTGCGGTTTAGTTAAGAAATGAAAAGGATAATGTGTAGCGTGTGTGAAGTTTCCTTTAATAAATTGTGACCGCTTTACAGATTTTGTAGGTGACGCGGACGAGGTATGAGAAGGGTATGGGAAGGAGGTCGTCGGTTGTCCGGTGATAGAGTCCGGTCTTTTGAGAACACTCTAAGTTATGTTGTTAAACTTTAATGTTTTCGAACTATTTTTTAAGTTTACATTCGAACGTTTTGTTTTATTTAGCATGTTTTATCAAAACAGCTAGGCCCGAATTAGGGTCGTTACAGCGTGACCCTCGCCGGCGTGTCATGGAGGAGTAGGGTCTAAAGTTGCACCCCATTTTGCCACGGAAACATGCTCGGTACTAAGCTGGCTATCTCATAATAAATCAGGCCCCTTGACATATTCCCACAATATCTATGTACAGACGGTTCTGCCGCGGACAGGAAGACTTATCATGTTCAAAGTATTTTGACACAGTATCTAATTTGATGAGTTTGAAAATGATCGACTATAAGACAGACGGTATATTGCATTTCTAATATAACCTATTATTTTATTCCATCATCCATCATACTAAAACGCAATGGACCAACTGCTATCCTACCAGTCCCCTAGTCGATTGAATTCATGTCGTCAAAAAAGATACTTAAAAAATTGGAATATAACTATAAAAAAGAGAGGAAATTTTATTTTAAAAAGATCGATGAGTCACGTCTATACATAATACTTGCGCAAATTGGAAATATGTCAAGTCCGTGGCTGCTCCTCTCCGCTCATATTCGCAATCTTATACGTTCATTCTCTCACTACCGCCGTCACTCTATACGGGCCTTCCCACTTTCGATCTAGCTTACCAACATGCCTCGAGACTTCCACTTTATTTAGAATTAAGTCCCCAACTTTTAACAACATGGGGCGGTCGTCTTTATCGTGCTTTTTAGCCATCCGCCTTTTACAAACCTCCATTCGTATGGCAGCTCTGTCCTTGAGATCGTCAACACAATGAAGATCCAACTTTCGCATATCCTCATTCAATACTTTATCGTAAGCAATGACCCTCTCGGATAAAATCGTCACCTTTACTGGAGAAACGACCTCAGAGCCATATACCAAAGAGAATGGGCTAAATGCAGTGGTAGACCTTGGGGATGTCCGATAGGCCCACATTACATTATGCAGCTCATCTACCCATGAGGCTTTAGATTCATCTATCCTTGTTTTTAGCTGCTGCAAAATGATAAGATTAATAACTTCAGTAAGCCCATTCGTTTATGGATGTGCCACGGATGTAAACCGTTGTTGAATACCATAACACCCGCACCATTCGCTAACTCGTTTCCCAGAGAATTGTGTTGCATTATCTGATACTAAAATTATGAGAATTCCAAATCGATGTAAAATATATATCCAAATTAAACTTATAACTTCCTATTCCCGGACTCGGGCCACACCTTCGACTTCTACCCACTTAGAGAAATGTTCCACAGCCACAATACATAATTTCTTTTGGCTAGGTGCGGTCGCGAAAAGGCCTAAAATATCGATACCCCAAGTGTCAAAAGCATATGTTGGCAGAGGTTTCATGTTTGCTCTCGGCACGTGGTGCACATTCGAGTGGAACTGGCAAGCGGAACAAGCTCGGACAAAATTCACACAATATTTTATTAATGTTGGCCAAAAATACCCGGCCCTCTTAACTTTCATTGCTAAAGATCGACCTGCCGAGTGGTCACCACAGTCCCCGGCGTGAACTTCTTCCTTAACGGCTTTTGCTTGTACTGGGGATAAGCATCGAAGATAGGCCTCCAAAATTTTTCTTGTATAACTTCTCATCTACATACACAAAGTTTGTGGCTCTTTGCATTGTCCTGCGGGCCTCGCCTTCATCGGCGGGTAATTCTCTCTTAACCAAATAATTGACAATCACATCTTTTCAAGAAGGTTCATCTGTTACTGCATCTAATAAAAACTACGTATCGCTCGAAAGTTCCAAGCTTGCAACTTCGGCGGTCTGTCTCTCTGCTAGACTGATAGATGGCTGATAATGGATCATAGTCGTTATTTTTTACTCATCTGAGAGTTCTAAGATCGTGGCTGACTTTGCAAGACCGTCAGCACGGGTGTTTTCCTCTCTCGGGATATATGTAAGAACAAATGTCTTAAGGCCTTTCGCCACTTCCTTCAACTTGACTAAGTACATCCACATATGCTCACCTTTGAAGACAAAAGTATCCGCGAACTGGTTCACTACTAACTGTGAATCGGAGTGAGCATGCAAGCGAACAATTCCAATCTCGACTGCTAAGTTAATACCAAATATCAGGGCTTCGTATTCGGCAACATTGTTGTTTTTAGAGAAACGCAGTTTTACTGCATATTCATGTTCCTCACGAGACTTTCTTTCCTTAAAATAAACGCCGATACCGGCTCGCCCAGCAGAAACTGATCCGTCGACAAATGCATCCCAGTATTCCTCATTACCCAATTCTTCTGATTGAGTCATTTCCACTATGAAGTCAACTAATACTTGAGCCTTTAAAGCTCGTCTCGAGATATATTCAATTTGATACTCCCTTAACTCGATATTCCACTTTGCTAGCCTGCCAGAGGCATCTATTTTTGATAGTACGCTTATGATAGGTTGATCTGTTAAGACCGCAATATGGTGACGTTGAAAGTAATGCCTTAATTTTTGGGAGGCAACTATTAGGGCTAACACGAATTTCTCCAAATCTGTATAGCGGGATTCCGCTCCTTGCAATTTCCAACTGACATAATACACTGGTTTATGCTCTTTGTCGCTAAGCCTGACTAAGGCGGCACTCAATGCCTCTTTAGATACAGCTAAATACAAACCCAATGGTTCCCCAGGGGATGGGGGAGATATAAATAGTGGTTTACTCAAGTAATCTTTCAGACATTCGAAGGCCATACTGCATTCATCATCCCAATACAATAGATTTCTCTTGCGCAATACTCGGAATAACGGTAAACTTCTCTCTGTAGATCGCGATATGAAACGATTCAATGATGCTAATCGACCTGTTAATCTTTGGACTTCTCTAACAGTTGTCGGAGGAGTCATTTTCTGTATGGCCGTTATCTTATCAGGATTCATCTCGATTCCCCTTTCTGATACCATAAATCCAAGGAATTTTCCCCCCTTTACACAAAAGACACACTTAAGCGGATTCAACTTCATTCGATATTTCCTCAATATATCAAAACACTCATTCAGATATTGAATGTGATTATTCCCGTGGCGATTTGTTATCAATATGTCATCAATATAAACTTCCAAACATTTTCCAATCATATCCTTGAATATCGAATTCATTAGACGCTGATAGGTGGCCCCAACATTTTTCAAACCGAATGACATAACTTTATAGCAAAAAATACATTTATTTGTCATAAAAGAGGTAAACAACTTGTATTCATAATGCATAAAAATTTGGTTATAACCCTTAAATGCGTCTAACATACTAATAAATTCAAAGCCACAAGTTGCATCCACCATCATGTCAATGGCCGGCATCGGATACTGATCCTTGTTCGACTATTATTAAAACCAACCAATTTTGTTTGCACCGGCTGGAGCTTGGTGGTTCCCTTCAAAGATATTTGTTCAAAAGCTGCAAGAGTCAAGATATTGGTAGCAGCTCCGGTGTCGACTAACACTCGAGAAACATGATGATTCACAATAATAGGAGAGATGACGAGAGCATCATCCTGCGGTGAGAAACTACGGATAAATCTTCAGGCCCAAAAGATATGGCCATTTTTTCCAAGTCAGATAGCTGGACTAGGTTAACTTCCATGAAGCGACCTTTTTGTTCCAACTCACGGTAGGATCGTTTACGAGCTCGACCTGAATCTCCCACGCTCCTTCCTCCTGCAATAGTCATTATATTGGGGCCTAGATTTCCCCACCTCGGCTGAGCTTCCTCGATATTTAAAATAGGTTGACCCGGATTCAGGCCAGTAGGAGGGGGAGGAGGTGGTTGCTGATTTCCTTGGGCAAGTTGATAACCCTCTTGTCGATATCCTTGTTGATTCCTATGTTGTTGATTCCTACCTCCTCGACCACGGTTATTATTCTCCCTTCTTGCATCTCTATAATTATGCCGACCACCATTGAAAAATCCTCTTTGGCCACCCCTTTGATGCTGGCCACGTTGTCCTCCGTACCCACGGCCTCTCGTGTTAGGTCGTGGTGGGTCTGCCTTTGGGGGTATATCCACTGTCCCCAACTGGACACTCATATCGATCTTTCCTAGGTTAGCTTCCGGCAGCGCTTCCACAGTGCTAATCAACTCATCTAGCTGACCCAATTCTAACAACCTCTCAACTTCAGACATCAATTCTCGACAATCGTTAGTGGCATGTCCAAAACTTCGATGAAAACGACAGAATACTTGGGATTCATAAGTCCCCGGTATTGGATCTTGCAATGGAGNGGAGAGATGACGAGAGCATCATCCTGCGGTGAGAAAACTCCGGATAACTCTTCAGGTCCAAAAGATATGGCCATTTTTTCCAAGTTAGATAATTGGACTAGGCTAACTTCCATGAATCGATCTTTTTGTTCCAACTCACGGTAGAATCGCTTAAGAGCTCGACTTGAATCCCCCACGCTCCTTCCACCTGCAATAGTCATTATATTGGGGCCTAGATTTCCCCACCTCGGCTGAGCTTCCTCAAAATTCAAAATAGGTTGACCCGGATTCGGGCCAGCAGGGGGGAAGGAGGTACTTGCTGGTTTCCATGGGCAGGTTGATAACCTTCTTGCCGATATCCTTGCTGATTCCTTTGCGGCTGATTCCTACCGCAACCACGATAATTATTGTCTCTCCTTTAATCTCTGCGGTTCTGCCGACCACCATTAAAAAATCCTCTTTGGCCACCCCTCTGATGATGGCCACGTTGTCCTCCATATCCACGACCCCTTGTGTTCGGTGGTGGCGGGTTTGCCTTTGGGGGTTTAGCTGTTGTCCCCAACTGGACACTCATGTCAACCTTCCCCGAGTTAGCTTCCTGTAGCGCCTCCATAGTGTTAATCAACTCATCTAGCTGACCCAACTATAACAATCTCTCAACTTCAGACATCAATTCCCGACAATCATTAGTTACGTGTCCAAAACTCCGATGAAAACAACAAAATACTTGAGATTCATAAGTCCCCGGTGTCGGTTCTTGCAGTGGGGAGGGATAGCGAAGAGATCCACCCTTCTTTTGTTCAATAATGGCAAAGATCTGCTCGTAACTGAACGATGGATACGTTCTTAGTTTAGGTCTTGATTGTGCGACGTTCTTATCCGGCACACGGCTTACAACAATGTTGTGGGAACCATAAGTTCGCACTTCGATCACCCCATGATCTCGCAAGCTTTCATCTTCCCGGATGTACTGCGTACATCTCAAAGCCAATTCTTCCATATTTTCCGGGGGATCCCTATTCAGAGAATTACATAACGGGTGTCCAGCTAAAATAAGATGGAGCTCCCAAACTTTCTCACTTACCGTAATCCAAGGTATCTTCCTACACTCAGCTTCAAAATGGGTAAGAAAACCCAGCAATCTCTCCGAAGAGTCATACCGCAACGCGGTCAAAGAAGTAATAGACTTTATCGGCGCATTGAAAGGTGCAAAAGCTAAATACAATTGATCCTTGAAGTCTTAATACGAAACAATAGAACGCCTCGGTAAACGATTAAGCCATCGGAGGGGGTTTGCCTTTGGGGGTTTAGCTGTTGTCCCCAACTGGACACTCATGTCAACCTTCTTCGAGTTAGCTTCCCGTAGCGCCTCCACAGTGTTAATCAACTCATCTAGCTGGCCCAACTCTAACAACCTCTCAACTTCAGACATCATTTCTCGACAATTGTTAATTGCGTGTCCAAAACTCCGATGAATACAACAAAACACTTGAGATTCATAAGTCCCCGGTGTCGGTTCTTGCAGTGGGGAGGGATAGCGAAGAGATCCACCTTTCTTTTGTTCAATAATGGCAAAGATCTGCTCGTAACTGAAAGATGGATATGTTCTTAGTTTAGGTCTTGATTGTGCGACGATCTTATTCGGCACACGGCTTGCAACTATGTTGTGGGAACCATAAGTTTGCACTTCGATCACCCCATGATCTCGCAAGCCTTCATCTTCCAGGATGTACTGCGTACATCTCAAAGCCAATTCTTCCATATTTTCCGGGGGATCCCTATTCAAAGAATTACATAACGGGTGTCCAGCTAAAATAAGCTGGAGAACCCAAACTTTCTCACTTACCGTAATCCGAGGTATCATCCTACACTCGGCTTCGAAACGGGTAATAAAACTCAGCAATCTCTCCGAAGAGTCATACCGCAACGCGGTCAAAGAAGTAATAGACTTTATCGGTGCATTGAAAGGTGCAAAAGCTGAATAAAATTGATCCTTGAAGTCTTGATACGAAACAATAGAACGCCTCGGTAAACGATTAAACCATCGGAGGGCTTATTCATTAAGAGAAGCCGCGAAAAAAAACACATAGCAGCATCACTGAAATTCATCAAACTCACATGGATCTCCAAGTTCGATGTATGAGCATGTGGGTCAATCGACCCACGATACTGCGGAAGATCCTTAGGCATTTCAATAAACTCGTAACGGGTGGCACTAATAATTGCCGTGGAAAACGGAGACAAAGCGTTTGAAGTGTTCCACGGACTTTGCAAAACTTCCATAGATGGTAAAGCCTTTCATTGATAACCATAAGGCTACCAGCCCTTTCTTCTTCAATATAATCACCTTCGTAAGCAGAAGTTTCATGAGTATCTCGGGTGTGCTCGCCATATACCCGTCTCCTTTCCTGGCCAAGAGTCAGATTGGCCTCCAATTGGTTCATCCTGGCCTCGTTTTGTTTCATCTTTCCACTCATCTCCTTAAACTTCAGTTCAACTAAATCCACAATTCTTTGTAAAGTATCATTGTGCTCTCTGGTTGCCGCAGTATTCACTTGCGATTCAGGAATATGATCAGTGTCTTCCTTCACCACCTCATCATTAACAAGGCTCGGGGTAACATAGTTCCTCCGGGCTCTCTTTCGAGTATTAACTTCTTCTAATTGAGCTATTAAAGTACGTCATCGCTCTTCCAAATCTTCATCTGTTTCAGTTTGATCCGCGGATCTAGAGCGTGCTGGTGACGAAAGGCGGGCATTATTACGAACTGCAACTCGGCAACTCTCGCAAATTCATAGCATCTAGATAAACACCGAGACGGAGGAGGATAAAGAATAGGCGTCCTTCGGATGAAAACCCGCTCCGGGAGAGTCGAACAGTAACATTTTGAGTAGGAGGCTCCTCCAGGATTGATGATTGAGCCCCCGGTAATGCAGCAATCTCATCGTTCGCCCGAGGGTTATGTTCTACCTCAATCTCTTCATCGAAAACATCATCATCAGAATTCCGAGTAGTCATGATAACAGAAATCCAAACTCAGCAATAAAGCTCTCAATGGGATGAAATCTCGGTCCCCACGGACGACGCCAAACTGATCTCGTCTAAAAATATTTTAGAGTGTTTATTCTTAGATCAGTCAATTTTTAATTATTCGAAATTTAATTGTTGTGGGGACACGAGCGATATACGAGGTTGGACCCACAATATGTGGGCTTAAGTCCTCGGGAGAGCGAAGCTCTACCTTGGTTTTCACTATAATAATCGAGAGATACAATTACAATGAATAGATATCGATAATCTGAGCGAAAAAGGTACGAAAAGCAATCAAATATGTTCCGCCACACCGAAACTGCCGAAAACTCGCAAATAGAGGTCTGGCCGCGAGTTTTTGAACCAAATCTAGCGAATAGTGATATACTCAAGTGAAAATTCGCGAACGAAGCAAAGTCTCGTGAATAGTGGCTGAAATGGAACTGGTCGCGAGTTTTGGTGCAGAATCTCACGGATAGGGGTTGAAAAGCAAAATCTCGCAAGTACCTTCACAAGTTCGAGCGAGAGCCTTGCCTTAGGAGGTACAAAAAGAGTCTGAATCTCTTTTCAGTGCCTTGAGGCTCATATTTATATAGAAATCCAGCCAAATTAATAAGTTTCAGGCCCATGAGCCCAATTTCACTTGATTCAGCCCAAAGTACTCAAATAATATTTAATTAAAATGGAATAAATGTCATACCGCAATATAACTTCGGAAATGCATCTCGATCGAGAATTAGACGGAAATGTCGATGAGATAATACCGGAAAACCTCGTAAAATAATTTATTGCTTCCAGTTATCGAATATACAGCCAAAAATATCGCTACAACTTACCGGCGTGCTCCACGGGTGATAAATTACGAAAATACCCTTGGCCCTGTTCGGGGCCGAATATGACCGAAACTGACAGAAACATTAGTGAAATGCTCATATATAGGCTCCGGAGGTCCGAATTACGAGAATACCCCCAAAACTATAGAGTGACGTAAATATACGAGAATACCGTAAATATCATCTAGCTACGTCGGACGAGCTCCCGGGATATCATAATACCGAAAATACCCCCGGGTAATATCAGTATTGAACTTGAATTGATGTTTCCAAGATAATCATAAATTATACAAGAGGATGCCTTTTTATTGATGTTGAAACATCTAACTTAATCCCTAATATAATGGATTGTTAGAGTAATTCATGGAATCTTCTTACGGAGTCAATCACACGTCTTTGTGGTGAGGTTGTTGCCTTAAATCCACTTTTTTCCCACTACCTTCAATTGAGTCAAACCTCGCATAATTTCTTAACTCCACATTATCACTTATAGTTGCAATATTTCCTTCATTAACTTCCATTGGGTCAAGTCCAACCTTATCTCTCCAATCCACCTTATCACTCCATTCACCCAATGTTTCAATGCCCTTCCTCAAACGAGACCGGGAATGGAGGGTGAGTTTGTCTTTAAACAAGGAAACTATTGACTTAGTGAGTAGCTTAGTGAATAGGTCTGCAACTTGGTTTGTTATTGATATATTTCAAGTAATCAAGTGACCTTCGGCAACACGCTCACGTACAAAGTGATAGTCAAGCTCAATGTGTTGCTCCTAGAGTGATGAACTGGGTTAATTGTTAAATTTAGAGCACTTAGGTTGTCACAACTTAGAGTGGATGTGCTTAGGTGGTCCACTCCTAAATTTTGTAGAAGATATTGAAGTCAAGTAACTTTTGCGCAGCACGCGCCATAGAACAATATTCTTCTTCGGTACTAGACTTGGAGACCGTCTTTTCCTTCTTCGAGCACTATGAGATAAGATTGGAACCGAAAAATACACAATAGCCTGTGATGGAGCGTCTAGTAAGAGGACAGCTTACCCAATCAGCATCGGCATATACAGTAAGTGATGGTGTTACGTCAACCGAGAGAACAAGTCCAAGCTCAATCTAGCCTTTGACATATTGAAGTATGCGTCTTCCCATATGAAGATGAGTCATTGTTGGATTCTTCATGAATTGTGATATAAAGTTGACTGAGAAGGTAATGTATGGTCTCATGAATCTCAAGATTTGTAGTTTCACCAACTAGGGCACGAAATTGGTGTGGATCTTGAAGAGGTTCACCCAGTTCAAGTTGTCTCAATTTAGCAGATAGAGGGGTTTGTTTTGGCTTGCAGTCCATCATGTTAAACCTGTCTAAGATAATGAGAGCATAATGAGTTTGAGACATATGAATTAAGATTTCTTACTTCGTCACTTGTAGTCCGAGGAAGTGATGAATCGCTCCTAAATCCTTCATTGCAAATTCATCTCATAGTTGATCAATAAGTGGCATCACTAGACTCATTGAGCTTCCTGATAATAGAATCTCATCTACATAAAGAAGTAAGACTAATGTGCCAGATTCTGAATGAGAGATAAATAATGAAGGGTCAGTAAAGCTACTAAAGAAACCAATATTCAAAATGTATGAACTGAATCTATCAAACCATGCACGTGGGGTTTGTTTTAGACCATATAATGATTTTTGTAACTTACAGATACGATGAGGGAACTGTTGACTAGAAATGTCAGGTGGTTGCTCCATATAGATACTCTCACAAATTATTCCATGGAGGAATGCATTTTTTACATCAAGTTGTCTCAAAGGCCAATTTCGTGCTAGTCCAAGTGAAAGGACCAATCTGATTGCACCTGGTTTTATGATTGGTGAGAATCTTTAGGTGTAGTCCTATGTTCTAAATTCGGGCCGGTTTGAACCGGACCCGGGATGAAAACCAGTCCGGTTTTCATCAACTATTTTAGTTTGCAAGTTTTTTTAAATCCCCAAATTTGCCTAGGGTTCACGCTACGAATTCATCTCTACAAATCTCTTAGCCACTGGAAGTCCTTTAGAACTACGAATCTATAGTCGTTCATCTCATAGATGCTCTGATTCTAAAGCATCTCTTTTGTTTCAAAAGAGATCCTCAAGCATTTCGTGTGTATCATCTCTTATGGTTCAAATTTTTTTGTTTTATCTTTTTTTAGTTTCATGTATATGAAGATTTTTTGTTTGATTAGATGAGATGATAGTTTTGGGTTTCATGTTTAACCGAGGATTTTGTTAGTATTTCAATCCAAGTAAATGAACTTGATTAAAATTCTGATTAGTACAACTTAGAAACTTGATTTGTGAATTTAAATTGTGGAAGTTATGTTGTAATTGATTCGTCGCCTTATTACAGGAATGTTGAGCAGTCTTTTGGCACTTGCACTTGCAAATAGATCCTTTCAAGATGCTCTTGTTTGTATAGCCCCTGCTATTTCTGTAAGTTTACAAGGGGAGAGTTGTTAATATACAACATAATTCTTCCCTCTTGCTTGTTGGATCACAAATTGAGTTGTATTTTGTAGACTGTTACAATGTCACTGATGGGATTCTCGCTAGTAATGTTGTGGACACAAAAGAAAGACAACATTGCATAATTTATACTCATTCATCAGTACCCTCTTTATACTGTGGGTCCATTAATTGAGGTAAGAGCTATATATTGCTCCTGGCTGAAGCACATCAGTGATACAATTATTCATGTAGAATGAATGGTGCATCTCCTATTCAAATTCTATCAATTCTCATTAGTGCAACTTAGAAACTCGATTTGTGATTTCAAAATATGTAATTCCAGATTGATGATGCATAGCCAATGAATTTTCTTATTATATGAATTTATGATATATATTATTGGTGATTGAAATTCTTTTGAGAAAACAGAATTTGGCATAGACAAGTTTGCATAATTTGGATTCAGATTTTTTGTGATTTATGAATTTTCTTTTTCTTCATGTTTGTTTTTTGATTCAAATTTATGGCACAAACAAGTTTGCAAAAGTAATAAATTTTCTTTGTTTGAGCTATTTATTTATGAGTTTGTTTGGGTTTTCTAGTTATTATGGAGAATGATAGCAATGATGTTGGAAATGGGAGTGGAAGTACTCCTCAATATTCTTATATACATTCCAAAAGTGATCCTGCTGGGAATTATGTCATTGTGAAGGAATCAAATGGGCGTGCTTTTATTCATTGCTCTTTTTGTGACAAGATATTTGCCGGAGAAGGTATCCATAGAGCAAATGAACATCTTGAAAAGCTTAAGGGAAATGTAATGGCATGTAGAAAAGTTCCAAACAATGTCAAATTTGAAATGGAGGAAAGTTTGGGAAAGAATTCGGGAACTAAAAAAAATAACCAATGTTTGGTAGAGATGACATGAGAAGTTTCTTAGAATCTGATGAACATTGGGAGGATCAAGATTTGGCAGGTGGAGATGGTGATGATGTTGTAGAAGTCGGAGGAGTTTCATCAATAAATAATGTTTTTAGAAGTGGATGTAGAGGTGATAAAGAGAAAGGAGTTCAACCCTCTCTTAAGAAATATTGGGTAGTTTGAGATGCAGTTGCAAAATTACAGCAAGCCATTGCTCAATATTTTTATATGTCCGGTACTTCTTTCCATAGTGTTGATGAACCATCATTTCATAATATGTTACATCTTGCATCAAAGATGTGTGATGGTATCAAAATTTGCACACAACATCATCTACGGGTACCATTATTGAAGCATGCAAAAAAAGAAATGCAAATTTGAATTGATTATGTTCGAATTACTTGGGAAGAATCTGGATGCACGGTAATGGGAGATGGTTGGACAGATGTACGATCACGCTCTTTGATCAATTTTATTGTTTATAGTCCTCGTGCATCTATTTTTTATAAGTCAGTTGATACTTCTGCAGAGGTAAAAGATGCTAAACTTCTTTTCTATCTATTTCAAGAGGTCATTGAATGGATTGGTCTAAAGAATGTTGTGCATATTGTCACAGATAATGCAGCTAATTATGATGCTGCAGGGCGGAGGATTGAATAACACTATACATCTATTAGTTGGTCTCCATGTGCGACACATTGTGTTAACTTGATGTTGAAAGAAATAGGAAATATAGTATACATTAAAGAAATTGTTGACAAAACTGCAAAAGTAAGTAGATTTGTGTACAATCATGGCATATGGCTTGCATGGTTGATGAGAATTGAGAGTTGGAGAGAAATAGTGAGACCTGCAGAGATAAGATTTGGTACATCCTTCATTGCATTACAAAGTTTTTTGAAGGTTAGGGAGGATCTTGAGGCATTAGTTACTAATAGAGAGTTCATCCAATCTAGTAATGGGAAAGACTCAAAGGGTGTAGAATTCAAGTCGATAATTTTAAATAATGGAGTATGGAATGATTGTTTGGTTATTGTGAAGGCAATGCAACCATTGATGCGTCTTTTGAGAATGGTCGATGGAGATAAGAAACCAAACATTGCTTTTGTTTATAAATGAATTTACAAAGTCATAGCAACGGTGAAGACTACTTTTCGGAATGATGCAAGGTTGTATGAGCCATTCACAAGAATTATTGAATGTCGATGGGATAGAAAGTTCTATAGAGGTCTTCATGCTACTGCTTTTTGGCTTAATCCCCAATTTCAATACAGTGCCAATCATCAAGAGATGATTG
This sequence comes from Utricularia reniformis, assembly GCA_009725065.1. Taxonomy (NCBI): domain Eukaryota; kingdom Viridiplantae; phylum Streptophyta; class Magnoliopsida; order Lamiales; family Lentibulariaceae; genus Utricularia; species Utricularia reniformis. The sequence goes on from RWGZ01000949.1 coordinate 123,130, forward strand.
AAAGTGTCATGGAAGATGTATTAGATGTTATTTCTAGCAAAAGAGAGGCCAATATAGATGAGTATCTACATCAAATAAGGTTATTCTAAGAACGGCTAGGAAGTTTTGTCCGTGATATTGCTATGGATAGTAAGAGAGTACAACAATATCCACCAGATAAGTTATACTACATCATTGATCCTAATGCGCTATATTTATGTTCATTTTACAACTTTTTAAGTGTTCTTAAATTCTAGTTTATTGGTGGAAGCTTTTTGGTGGAAGTGCACCAGAGTTGAAGAAGCTAGCAATAAGGATCCTCGGTCAAACAAGTTCTTCTTCAGGGTGTGAAAGAAATTGGAAAGTTTTTTATACAATTCACACAAAGAAAAGAAACAGATTGTTACACAAAAACTTAAATGATTTGGTTTACATATGCTATAATGAAAAGCTCAAAGAGAGGTAATTAGATTCTTTGACAATCACTGTTTTTGATGTTTTTATTGAATTAATTCGTTATTGTAGATGGAATGATGTTAAACCAATTCCATAGGCAATCGATTTACAGGATATTGATGAAATATATACGTGGATTGTAGAGGACAAGGAAGATCCATATTTATATATTGAAGATCTTGAGAGATCGTGTTATGAAGATTTGGACATCACATTACCGCAAACAGATTATCCAGATGAGGATATCCTTGAACAAGGTATTAATTTTTTTAGTCCATATCATTGCATAACATATTTGGTTTAGTTTTGACTTTTTAGATAAACTTTTTATGATTATTTTGGAGTAGAAGATGAAGATGAACACACACCAATGAATTTCGAATCATTTGCAAGACAATTTGAAGACATGGCTTTGGAGAGCAATGATTTTGATGATTAATAACTTAATATTTTTTGTGTTACGACTTGGATGGTGAACTCATTATGTTTATTTTAGATGTATCTACATTATTTTGATTGTGACTCTCATATATTTTGTTACTTATTTTAGATGCATTAACTTGAATTGATGATATGTATTTTCTTCCCGGTATTAATATATAAAAGAATCATTATTTTGATTGTTAATCACATATATGTTATTATTTGTTACTTATTTTAGAGGGATTGAGTTAAGTTAATGTTTATAAATTAAATATTAAAAAAACAATAGAAAATCAAAAAACAAGTGAAACCGGTTTGAACCTGACCGGACGTAAAACCGGTTCAAGGTTCCGGTCCGATTTTAGAACATAGGTGTAGTCTATCCCATCAACCTGATGATATCCTTTAACCACTAGATGAGCTTTTAGATGGTCCAATGCGCCATCGGGTTTCAATTTAGCTTTGTACATCCATTTTGAGCCAATCACATGCATACCGGGATCTCGTGGCACAAGCGTCCAAGTAGAGTTATCTTCAAAAGCTTTTACTTCTTCTTCCATGGCAACTCGCCAACCGGGGTGATCAAGCACATCCTTAGTTATATCTGGTTCCCTGGGAATATTGGCATAAAAAGTGGTGAACAATGCATACCTAGGATTCGGTTTCACTACCCCCAACTGAGAGCTTGTTGTCATGGTGTGTGATCGATGTAAAGGGAGAGTCAGTTGTATGGGTCTCATCACTGGTTTCTGTATTGGAGGAAGCAACATGAGTTGACATATCATCCATTTCTTGTGGGCGTTGGTTCTCATTTCAATTTATGAGGACATCTTCTACTTCGTACACAACTTTAGCGTTTCTCGTTGCTCTTGAACACTCAAACACAATGTTGGGCATATATTCAATTTCACACTCTGTATTGGATGGATCAAGCACAAGTTGTGTTCGTAGCGGAATCGTGTTGATTGGCAAATTTTGTGTCGAGCAAGGCATGATGGGTGGATGTCCACTATGTAACCAATCATCAAAGATCTTTATGGGATTTGACATAGATGTAGTGGAGCTTTAATAGGGAAAGCATGCTTCGTCTAACGCAACATGTCGAGACATGAAGATCTTCTTGCTTTGCGGGAGGTAACATTTGTAACCTTTGTAAATATCACTATAACCAACAAACACACACAACATTGTTTTTTGACTAAATTTGTTAGCTTTTGTATCCCAAATATAACGAAACATTTTGTACCAAATACTCGTAGAAGGCCATAATTTGGGTGAGACCCATGTAATATATGGAATGGTGTGTTGTGATTTATAACTGAAGAAAGTAACATGTTTATGAGGAAAACTGCAGTGTTAAATGCTTCAATCCAAAGTGAGTGGAAGTTCAAAATGGAAGAGCATGATCATCCCTAGTTCTCAAATAACCCGATGTCTTCGTTCAACACTTCCTGTTTGCTCTGGTGTATGTGGGCATGAAACCTGATGCACAATTCTTGTATTTAAAAAATGAGTTCGAAGTCGAGCATTTATGAATTCCCCACCACCATCAGAATGGAAAATTTTAATTTTCTTTTCAAATTTCCGGAAGGCGTAGTTTTCAAATATCAAGTATGTGTCAAAAAAATCACTCATTCGACACAAAGGATAAAGCCATACATATTTAGTAAAATCATCAACGAAACATGCATAATATTTGAATTTATGAAGTGATTCTATGGGAGAAGCAACCCACAAATTACAATGAATTTATTCAAATGGAGCAATAGATTTATGTTTCGAATGAGGAAAAGGAAATTTAGATAGTTTTCTAGTTGACAAGTATCACAAAAATTATTTTTAACACGACCCACAATAGAAATTAAACACTTATTGCTAAGGAAGCGAACTGTAGACTTTTGAGGGTGACCTAGAAGTTGGTGCCATAAATGAGACGTAGCTGATTTTGACCTATGAGCTACTAAACATTGTGGAAAAAATTTTACCCGTAAAGGTCACCTTTACGATTCCCTCTTGCCATCACCTTCCAGGTTAATCGATCCTTTGTCGTCGTTTTCCAACAAAAACTGCTTGTGTTATGAATGTATTTTCAAGTTGAGGAAGTAAATCAGCATATGTTGGTCTTGGGTGTTTCAACATGGACGTCGTGAAAGATTCATAGGGACGTCCAAGACTATTCAAGAGCATGAACACTTTTTCCTTATCTAACACATGCTTCCCTATTGCCGAGAGATTGTCACAAAGATTCTTAAAATGGCGAATGTGTTCATGGATAGTGTTAATAATACAAAGGAATTGTAGCTAGCTTTGTAAGGTAAGAAACTTAATCTGTATACGATTTGAATAGCTAAGTTATCCATACATTCTACAAAACTTGCCTCTTGTGAAGCACTGCATTACATATATATATAGAACAGGCCATCAGCGAATCTAATCTATTTTGGTATAAGCCATTAATGCATTGACTTGTTATCTTTGCAGATGATAGCTGAAAGTGGGAGATGATAGCTGAAAGTGGGAGTCCTTCTGCAGATGGGAATTCCAACGGCTATCTTCAATTCCTTTTACATATAGATTTGTCTTCTGTCTTCCGTAGGTAAGATAATTGGTGTCTGATTGAGAACTTTCTTTCTTTAGAATCTTTCGCATATGCATCCTTGAGTGCATCCCATACATCCGATGAAGAGTCCAGTCCAATGAATAAACCCATTGACCCTTCGAATAGCGTTCCAATGACCCAACCTCGAAGAAGATGATTTGATTTTCTCTAGATTTGATATCGGGTGTTTGTTGTAATTCTTCTACATGTCCGGCTGATGGTGTAGAAAATTGTGTTGGTGGTGGNGAGACAACATTGCATAATTTATACTCATTCATCAATACCCTCTTTATACTTTGGGTTCATTACTTGAGGTAAGAGCTATTTATTGCTCATGTTGAAGCACAATAGTGATACAATTATTCATGTAGAATGAATGGTGCATCTCCTATTCAGATTCTATCAATTCTCATTAGTGCAACTTAGAAACTCGATTTGTGATTTCAAAATTTGTAATTGCGGATTGATATGCATAGCCTATGAATTTTCTTATTATGTGAATTTATGAAATATATTATTGATGATTGAAATATCTTTTGAGAAAACAAAATTTGGCATACACAAGTGTGCATAATTCGGATTCAGATTTTTTATGATTTATGAATTTTCTTTTTCGTCATGTTTGTTTTCTTATTCAAATTTATGGCACAAACAAGTTTGCAAAAGTAATAGATTTTCTTCGTTTGAGCTATTTATTTACGAGTTTTGTTTGTGTTTTTCTAGTTATTACGGAGAATGATAGCAATGATGTTGGAAATAGGAGTGGAAGTGCTCATCAATCTTCTTATGTACATTCCAAAAGTGATCCTGCTTGGAATCATGTCATTGTGAAAGAATCAAATGGGCGTGCTTTTATTCATTGCTCTTTTTGTGACAAGAGATTTGCCGGAGGAGACATCCGTAGAGCAAAAGAACATCTTGCAAAGGGTAAGGGAAATGTACTTGCATGTAGAAAAGTCCCAAACAATGTCAAATTTGAAATGGAGGAAAGTTTGGAAAAGAATTCGGGAACTAAAAAAAAAACTAAGGTTCGGTAGAGATGATATGAGAAGTTTCTTAGAATCTGATGATCATTGTGAGGATAAAAAATTGGGAGGTGGAGGTGGTGATGATGTTGTAGAAGTGGGAGGAGTTTCATCAATAAATAATGCTATTAAAAGTGGATGTAGAGGTGATAAAGGGAAAGGAATTCAACCATCTCTTAAAAAATATTGGGTAGGTGGAGATGTAGTTGCAAAACTACAGCAAGTCATTGCTCAATATTTTTATATGTCAGGTACTTCCTTCCATTGTGTTGATGAACCATCATTTCATAATATATTACATCTTGCATCAAAGATGGGTGATGGGATCAAAATTCCCACACAACATCAGCTACGGGTACCATTATTGAAGCATGCAAAAAAAGAAATGCAAATTTGGATTGATTCTGTTCGAACTACTTGGGAAGAATCTGGATGCACGGTAATGGGAGATGGTTGGACAGATGTGCGCTCACGCTCTTTGATCAATTTTATTGTTTATAGTACTCGTGCATCTAATTTTTATAAGTATGTTGATGCTTCTGCAGAGGTAAAATATGTCAAACTTCTTTTCTATCTATTTCAAGAGGTCATTGAATAGGTTGCTCCAAAGAATGTTGTATATATTGTCACAGATAACGCAGCTAATTATGTTGGTGCGGGGCGGAGGATTGAGGAACACTATACATCTATTAGTTGGTCTCCATGTGCAGCACATTGTGTTAACTTGATATTGAAAGAAATAGGACATATTTCATAGATTTGTGTACAATCATGGCAAATGGCTTGCATGGTTGAGGAGAAGAGAGAGTTGGAGAGAAATAGTGAGACGTGCGGAGACAAGATTTGGTACATCCTTCATTGCATTACAAAGTTTTTTGAAGGTTAGGGAGGATCTTGAGGGATTAGTTACTAATTGAGAGTTCATCCAATCTAGTAATAGGAATGACTCAAATGGTGTATAATTCAAGTCGATAATTTTAAATGATGGAGTATGGAATGATTGTTTGGTTATTGTGAAGGCAAGACAACCATTGATGCTTCTTTTGAGAATGGTCGATGGAGATAAGAAACCAAACATTGATTTATTTATGAAGGAATTCACACAGTCATAGCAACGGTGAAGACTACTTTTCGGAATGATGCAAGGTTGTATGAGCCGTTAACAAGAATTATTGAACGACGATGGGATAGACAGTTCTATAGAGGTCTTCATACTACTGTGTTTTGAGTTAATCCCCAGTTTCAATACAGTGCAAATTATCAAAAGATTATTGAAAGTGTCATGAAAGATGTATTGGATGTTATTTCTAGTAAGAGAGAGGCCAATATAGATGTGTATCTACATCAAATAAGGTTATTCAAAGAACGGCTGGGAAGTTTTGGCTGTGATAATGCTATGGATAGTAAGAGAGCACAACAATATCCACCAGGTAAATTATACTACATCGTAGATTCTAATGTGCTATATTTATGTTCATTTTGCAACTTTTTAAGTGTTCTAAAATTCTAGATTATTGGTGGAAGCTTTTTGGTGGAAGTGCCCCGGAGTTGAAGAAGCTAGCAATAAAGATCATCGGTCAAACAAGTTCCTCTTCAGGGTGTGAAAGAAATTGAAAAGTTTTTGATGCAATTCACACAAAGAAAAGAAACAGATTGTTACACAAAAATTTAAATGATTTGGTTTACATATGCTACAATGAAATGCTCAAAGAGAGGTAATTAGATTCTTTGACAATCACTGTTTTTGATGTTTTGATAGAATTGATTCGTTATTGTAGATGGAATGATGTTAAACCAATTCCAGATGCAATCGATTTACAGAATATTGATGAAATGGATACGTGGATTGTAGAGAACGAGGAAGATCCATATTTAGATCTTGAAGATCTTGAGAGATCGTGTTATGATGATTTGGACATCACATTACCGCAAACAAATTATCAAGATGAGGATATCCTTGAACAAGGTATTAATTTTATTAGTCCATATCATTGCATAACATTTTTTGTTTAGTTTTGACTTTTTAGATAAACTTCTTATGATTATTTTGGAGTAGAAGATGAAGATGAACACACACACCAATGAATTTCGAATCATTTGCAAGAAAATTTGAAGACATGACTTTATAAACAATTATTTTGATGATTAATAACTTAATATTTTTTGTGTTACGACTTGGATGGTGAACTCATTATGTTTATTTTAGATGTATCTACATTATTTTGATTGTAACTCTCATATATTTTGTTATTTATTTTAGATGCATTAACTTGAATTGATGATATGTATTTTTTTCCCGGTATTAATATATAAAAGAATCATTATTTTGCTTGTTAATCATGTATATGTTGTTATTTGTTACTTATTTTAGAGGGATTGAGTAAAGTTAATGTTTTTTGTTATTATTAGTTGAATATTACACTCAAAACAACAAGAAAACATATACAAATATAATGTTTATAAATTAAATATTAAAAAACATTAGAAAATCAAAAAACGAGTCAAACCGGTTTGAACCTGACCGGACGTAAAACCGGTTCAAGGTTCCGGTCCGATTTTAGAACATAGGTATAGTTTATCCCATCAACCTGATGATATCCTTTAACCACTAGATGAGCTTTTAGATGGTCCAATGTGCCATCGGGTTTCAATTTAGCTTTGTACATCCATTTTGAGCCAATCACATGCATACCGGGATCTCGTGGCACAAGCGTCCAAGTAGAGTTATCTTCAAAAGCTTTTACTTCTTCTTCCATGGCAGCTCGCCAACAGGGGCGATCAAGCACATCCTTAGTCATATCTGGTTCCCTGGGAATATTGGCATAAAAAGTGGTGAACAATGCATACCTAGAATTCGGTTTCACTACCCCCAACTGAGAGCGTGTTGTCATGGTGTGTGATCGATGTAAAGGGAGAGTCACAGTTGTATGGGTCTCATCACTGGTTTCTGTATTGGAGGAAGCAACATGAGTTGACATATCATCCATTTCTTGTGGGCGTTGGTTCTCATTTCAATTTATGAGGACATCTTCTACTTCGTACACAACTTTAGCGTTTCTCGTTGCTCCTAAACACTCAAACACAATGTTGGGCATATATTCAATTTCACACTATGTATTGGATGGATCAAGCACAAGTTGTGTTTGTAGCGGAATCGTGTTGATTGGCAAATTTTGTGTCGAGCAAGGCATGATGGGTGGATGTCCACTATGTAACCAATCATCAAAGATCTTTATGGGATTTGACATAGATGTAGTGGAGCTTTAATAGGGAAAGCATGCTTCGTCTAACGCAACATGTCGAGACATGAAGATCTTCTTGCTTTGCGGGAGGTAACATTTGTAACCTTTGTAAATATCACTATAACCAACAAACACACACAACATTGTTTTTTGACTAAATTTGTTAGCTTTTGTATCCCAAATATAACGAAACATTTTGTACCAAATACTCGTAGAAGGCCATAATTTGGGTGAGACACATGTAATATATGGAATGGTGTGTTGTGATTTATAACTAAAGAAAGTAACATGTTTATGAGGAAAACTGCAGTGTTAAATGCTTCAATCCAAAGTGAGTGGAAGTTCAAAATGGAAGAGCATGATCATCCCTAGTTCTCAAATAACCCGATGTCTTCGTTCAACACTTCTTGTTTGCTCTGGTGTATGTGGGCATGAAACCTGATGCACAATTCCTGTATTTAAAAAATGAGTTCGAAGTCGAGCATTTATGAATTCCCCACCACCATCAGAATGGAAAATTTTAATTTTCTTTTCAAATTTCCGGAAGGCGTAGTTTTCAAATATCAAGTATGTGTCAAAAAAATCACTCATTCGACGCAAAGGATAAAGCCATACATATTTAGTAAAATCATCAACGAAACATGCATAATATTTGAATTTATGAAGTGATTCTATGGGAGAAGCAACCCACAAATTACAATGAATTTATTCAAATGGAGCAATAGATTTATGTTTCGAATGAGGAAAAGGAAATTTAGATAGTTTTCTAGTTGACAACTATCACAAAAATTATTTTTAACACGACCCACAATAGAAATTAAACACTTATTGCTAAGGAAGCGAACTGCAGACTTTTGAGGGTGACCTAGAAGTTGGTGCCATAAATGAGACGTAGCTGATTTTGACCTATGAGCTACTAAACATTGTGGAAAAAATTTTACCCGTAAAGGTCACCTTTACGATTCCCTCTTGCCATCACCTTCCAGGTTAATCGATCCTTTGTCGTCGTTTTCCAACAAAAACTGCTTGTGTTATGAATGTATTTTCAAGTTGAGGAAGTAAATCAGCATATGTTGGTCTTGGGTGTTTCAACATGGACGTCGTGAAAGATTCATAGGGACGTCCAAGACTATTCAAGAGCATGAACACTTTTTCCTTATCTAACACATGCTTCCCTATTGCCGAGAGATTGTCACAAAGATTCTTAAAATGGCGAATGTGTTCATGGATAGTGTTAATAATACAAAGGAATTGTAGCTAGCTTTGTAAGGTAAGAAACTTAATCTGTATACGATTTGAATAGCTAAGTTATCAATACATTCTACAAAGTTTGCCTCTTGTGAAGCACTGCATTACATATATATACAGAACATGCCATCAACGAATCTATTCTATTTTGGTATAAGCCATTAATGCATTGACTTGTTATCTTTGCAGATGATAGCTGAAAGTGGGAGTCCTTCTGCAGATGAGAATTCCAACGGCTATCTTCAATTCCTTTTACAGATAGATTTGTCTTCTGTCTTCCGTAGGTAAGATAATTGGTGTCTGATTGAGAACTTTCTTTCTTTAGAATCTTTCACATATGCATCCTTGAGTGCATCCCATACATCCGATGAAGAGTCCAGTCCAATGAATAAACCCATTGACCCTTCGAATAGCGTTCCAATGACCCAACCTCGAAGAAGATGATTTGATTTTCTCTAGATTTGATATCGGGTGTTTGTTGTAATTCTTCTACATGACCGGCTGATGGTGTAGAAAATTGTGTTGGTGGTGGTGTTTCCTTTGTGAAGTGGCCAAGAAGACCCTGACTTTCTGCTAAAGCCATTACTTGTTCCCTCCAGATGGTGTAATTTCTTGCATCCAATCGAATGGTCACAAAGTTTCTCACACTGAATGATAGTGTTGTCATGATGATGGCTGTTGGTGTATTGTATAGCTGGTTTGGTGTTGAAACAAAACTTGCTGGAAATTAGTGTCGTTACGCGAAGAAAGTCTCTAATACCATTAAGAAAAACAAGAATTGAAAGATGTATTGAACTTGAATTGATGTTTCCAAGAAAATCATAAATGATACAATATCATGCCTTTTTATAGAGCATGAGAATGAGAATTATTTAATAAGTTAGTGAGAATGAGAATAAATAAAATTTGAAAGTCACTTCATTGGTAAACACACTAGGAAGGAAGGACCAATATAATAATATCCAAACTCTACTGAATCTGAAAGATATACATTGTATATATACTNGTCAAATAACCAGTTACTTCATTTAAACTTATCATCTAGTAAGTTATGAATTACAAGAAGGTTTCGAAACATAGGATCTGGAACCCTTGATAGCTACATGCAAATAATATGTTTGTGATATGGTGTAAGAGCGTCAATGTAATATTAATAGTGTCAAAGATCGTGTCTAATTGTTCAAATCATTGAACAATTAAACTCAATGGTACACTTAATTGTTTATATTCACTTAATTTTTTTATGAATTTTTGTCTATCTTGAAATTTTATTTTTAATTATAATCGTATTGAAGGAATCTCTCAGTGTAAGAAAATGTAAGGTAAAAGATACAAATAAAATGAATGCATTATTATTAATATTATTAGTAATTGTTGTTGTAATTATTATAATGATTATTGTATACATCCCTTGAAGCTATGGATTTGGATTTAGATACTTATGTCCCAAAGTGGGGCCACGCTGACTCAGAGTCCACATGGTTGCTTCTAACATATTCTTTGATTATTTAATGTAGTTCGTCATTTCCAGTAATTTTGTTATGATATTTTACAAGTACTGAAGTATTTAGCTTCATTTATCATCTATGTTTTAAAACCGGGGGTTGAACCGCCGGTTCGAACCGGTTTTTAGTGAACCGGAAATTTTGCAATTCGATTCAAATAGAATGATATTTTAAAATATTTATGGTTCATTACGGTTTGAGCAACAGTTCGTACCAGTTCGATCTATCAAAACGATTTAAAAACATAGTTTATCATGCTCATGTGTGGATGCATCCCGCAAGCCTCGAGATATTTATATATTTAATTATTTGGGTAAAACAAGAAAGAAATTGAAAAAATGATGTCTTAAATATAAAATGATTTATTGGATATTTTAATTGGATGCTTTAACGGTCATTAAATCCAACCAATACAAAGCTCCTATTTCGTATAAAGATTTTAGATTTGATTCAGTTAAATTGGTTATATTTATCATTGAGTAATAAAAATTATAGCCAATTTTTAATATTAAATCGAACTATATAATGTTAGATTGTTTTATTTGGTTTGAGATTTGAAATTTGTAACCTAATTCAACTCATTCAATTGATAAAATTATAGAAAGAAAAATGATATATAAAAAAATAAGTTGGAATTTGTTGATACAACATACAAGGGCAGGGCTGCAAAAGATCCTAAATCAATTGAATTTAAGTAATCTTTCAAGGTTTGAGTTCTCGTCGAAATCAATTTAAATTTGAATTTAAATTCGAAAAAAACAAAATTAAATAATTCAAAGTTTGATTCGACTTTTTATCTTACACCTATTGGTTAATTGTCCAACGAGTACAGCTACAGCCACAGCCAAATTATGCATAGCTGGAACACACGCGGCCATCTTATCTAAAATGAAGATCCCCCACAACCCTAATCCTAGTAACTGCCACACCGAAAAGTATTATAATTTATAATAATAAAAAATTCATCTTGCCAAAATAAAGTTTGATATTTATATTAATGAAGTTAAAATCTGATTGTAGCAAGGGTTCAGTTGTTTTAATACCGAATCACAAAACCGATCTAAATGATTAAATAGATCGGAAAAATGCTTCATTTTTTTATATGATATTGTCTTATATTCGATTTAATCACAATTAAACCTATAATTTAAATTTGAGAAAATAACATTTGAATCCTCAAACTCTTACCAATTTTGGAAGAATTGGTCTCATAATTTATAATGACATATTTAGTTTCGAATTTTAAATTTTATGTAGATTTAGTTCTCCAAATTTGTAATATTTTTAATCAAATCCCCAAAGTCTCTAAATTAGTTCCCGAAATTTGATTTTGGCGAGCACCTTATTTGTCAAAATTTAAAATTTTGTGTATAAATTATGTAATATAGATTAAACTTTGAGAAATGATTTTACATACAACTCGGAAAATATACTAGGTATAGTTTTGTCATATCAAAATTATCATAATTATACAACTTTAAAAATAAAAATTATTGAATTCATAAAATTATAATGAGTTACAACTTTAAATTTGTGTAACATAAATTCCATAGGACAGGACACGTGGCATTCTGAATTATAAGTCTATCGTAACCACGTAGGCTAAAAGGGCAAAGGAAACACAGAAATATAATATATGACTTGGAATGTTCCGCTGGATATTTTGTTGTATTATATTTGTGCATACGTGATATATCGGTGCAGGCAGCATTATTGAGTCATTGACGAGATTCCATCATATAATGACGTAATGTAGTGGGACCCACCAGCCACATATTCATTCTTATCTAACAGTTGATGAGCAAACGTCACACTTAACTTAAAAATACAAACAATGTAAATGGATAATCATCATCAATTTGAAAATTCAGGAAAATGATGTTAAACTACAAATCTGGGAAATATAAATAATTAAAGTATATTGGATGTAAGATATCAATTAAATGGTTAATCTTAAATCATTTTATATGAGTCTTGACTCTTGATGCATTAATTTGGGCTTTTAGATTTCTCTTATTTGAATTGCATGTATTTAAACTCGTTTTTGAATGTTTTGCTTTTAAATTACATTAATATTTTTTGTTATGAATATTTAGAATGTTACACTTTTAATCATCATTCAAGCACAACCTCCATTAGAAAAATTTATATAATAAGTCCTAAAACTTTTGATTTGTTTAATTTTATCACATATTAGTTGATATTTATATTTATTCATAGATCTTTTGATATATTTGAGAAAATTGTATAATTAACCCCCCAACTAACGAGCTGTGTAAATGACATACCAGTTAACTTACGAAATTGCAAGAATAACACATAAAGTTATCAATACCGTTTGTTTTTTACCCCTAACATTTAGCACTAGATTTTTCGTAAGTTGAAAACCGTTTGAAAATTCATAACAAAATACACAAATAGGACATGTTTGAAAATTTTTACAAAAATTACCCTTGATGTTCGACAATTGTTCATGAAATATTAAAAATTTACTAGTTCATTAAAGTGTCAATCATAAACGATATTGGAAACTTGATGGATCTTACTTGCATTTAATTGAAGTTGGAGTACTATAAATACATATTTTTTAATAAAAAAATATATCATATTTACAATTTCGTAACTTGGAGGGCATGCTATTTACGTAGCGTGTAAGTTGGGGGAGTCGTGGGCAAATATCGCCCTATTTAATTTTAGAGAAAATTGTATAATTAACCCACTAACTTATAATTTTAGATTTCAAAAAAAATATAATTAACCTTATATATTATTTAAAAAATATATAAAATAATAATTTTTTAAAAAAGTTAGTTTACTATAAGAACATTGTTTTGATCTTTTTTAAGGGATTTCCAATAGTCATCAAATTCGAGATTAGGAGAATACGAGTTCGGGTTTTATACTAGATGTTAGCTTAATGAAGATGACACTAGATTTTTCATGGAAAATTACAAAACAGATGTGAAAAACCACAATACCGAGAGATAACTATCTCATTGAGTTCCTTCACTAAAAAGTGTGTTGCGTTTACAAGAGTATAAAAACACAAGGATGAAAGCTTTCTAAAAGTCTTCTTATCCAAAGTAAGGTTCCAAGTATTTATAAGATACGTAGGGGAATATGACTTTTGGTCTATATACGTAGGGCAGAGTTGTCATTCGCTTCATGCGTTTGGTCTATATGACTTCGTTCGTGCACAAACAAATACCTAAAAGGAGAATGTTTGACACTCCTGTCACCCACATTGTATGCACTTTGTATGCACTTTTCTATCCCCTGACCTTTGCGCAATGGGGATGCCTTGTCTTCTCTCACACTCGTACCATAAGAGCTGTTACATTCAACCTTTGTAAGGACATCCACAACAGTAGTTGAATAGTCTGACATGACATTTCCAAATCTGTCAGCCTAACATTACCTCATATCGAAACAATTATATCCAGACATCGGCATGGTTATCCATTTATGTATTGAGGAGTCTTCTCTCATTTTCTTTTTTAACTATTTTATTTATTGTATTTTTTTTTCTGCCGACCCATCCATATTTTTGTTGCTCTCAATTTTTTTATATTTGTGCCTTCATCTTCGTTTGCAATGTTGAAGCTTTAATATCTGTATGTTTTCTTTTACATTCATGTCTGAAATTGAAACTCAAGAATAGTAAAATTTTCATTTTCTACATTCATTAACCCTAGCCGATTTTCTTGTGTAGATTTACAGTTTCATATCATCTTTATAGTTTGGTGGGTTTTAAGAATTTACATATAGAAATTTATAGCTTGTATCCGAATGAATATTGTTAGATTATGAATCTATTGAATCCTAAAATGAATAATGTTAGCTTTATGTTTTCTATAGTGTTATGGTCCATTTTTAGGGGGTACCAACAGTCGTCCGGTTCGTTAAGAAACGAACTCGGTTTTGATTTTTTGTTGTTGTGAGAACGACTTAAAAACTGAAAACAGTAATGCGGCACATCAATTTATAATGAAAAACCCCGTGAAATGGGGAAAAAACCACTTGACCAAGAGCAGAGATTGCTCTCAGTCGATTCACTAATCAGGTAAAATGTTCAAATACAAGAAGAGCAGAGACTTATGAAGATGACAAGAATAAGAAAGCGATAAGAATAATCCCGGCAGAGTAACGGCCTATTCTTCGCATCCAAAAGGTCCTGCTAATTCCGTCGTCAAGTTCTGTATTTATAGGGCTCATGGCGTTTGAGATCCACGCCCTGTAACCGCCCCTGACAATTCTGTTGAACGTCATTATCGCAAGCTGTAAAACGTGGCGAGGACCGATGCATGGAAAATATGACAAGGCCCGAAGCGTGGAACACGTGGAGAGGCCCGAGGCTTAGAACGCGTGACTGTAACCGTTTGGACCGATCCATTAGGTCGGTCCGTATGTATTCCTTGTTACGACCAACTCCATCTTTGGTCCTGACTTCTTAATGGACCTTCGGGTTAGTTAATCCAAATGGGCCGGAGTGTCTATCTTGGGCCGCATTAGTTCGTCTTTAATCATTCGAGCTAGCCTCTTAGTTTGGGACTAACCCAACAGAGGGTACCCGGTCCCGGAGCCCTCATCACTTATAATACTCCATTTTTCTCCGGAACGAACTATTTTTGAAGTATAGTAGATGACTACTCGATCCACCTATACCTTTTTGATCCATACCAAATCTCAAGATTTCAACATTGTTAAATATTTTCTTTTTATAGTTCACACTCAATTTCTACAATGGTGTAGAGTGTTTTAATCTTTCTTTGAAAACATTACTCAATGAACATGGAATCTTACACCGAACTTCATCTTCGCAAACCCCACAATAAAATAGGAGGATAGAACGGAAATACAGACACCTTCTTGAATTCGCTTGCGCATTGATGTTCCAATCTCGGTTACCAATCTCACTTTGGGGGGGGGGGAATCTATTCTTATGGCAACATACCTCATAAACAAAATTCCATCATCTGTTATATCTTGGCAAACCCATACGAAAACTCTTTGACAAATCTCCAAATTACACGGTATTGAAGCCTTTTGGATGCTTTTGCTACTACAACAACACCACTAAATCAAAATTTTCATTGGACTCCACCCCGGAAAGAAAGGGTACAAAATTTTTGATCCCACCATTGAATCCATCATTGTGTCCCGAGATGTCATTTTTTACGAAAATGTTATACCGTATCGCTTCCATCATTCAATTAGTTCAACACCACGAGACTTTATCAATGACATTTTTCCATTGCTAGACATATCTGACTTTTCCTCTCAAGAACCAATTCATTCTTCTGTGTTTCATGTTGAGAATTCTCGCACTCATAATTCATCACATAATCCACCGATGTCAGCAACTGAATCACCACTCTCTCATACCATTGAAATCGACATTTCTTCTTTGAGAAATGATGAACCGATCATTGAACATGAAAACCAATCTATTGAATTCTCCATCCGACAAACCACCAGAATCAAACTCCCCCAGTTTGGTTTAAGGATTACACCAATCTTCCCTAATCCAACTATCTCCTTCATATAGTGGATCAAGTGTCTTTCCCAAGAGAACGATATAATTTTCCTTGAGGCTAGTAAATCCTCTAAATGGATATAAGCAATGGATGATGAAATTGGAGCCCTTGAATAGAATAAGACATGTACTTTGACATCTCTCCCAAAAGGAAAACACACAATTGGGAGCAAATGGATCTACAAACTAAAACTTCATCCAAATGAGACTATTGATAGACACAAAGCCCGATTGGTGGTGAAAGAATATACACAACGTGAGGGTATAGATTATCATGAACATTTTTCCTTGGTGACAAAGGTAGTAATAATATGAGTGGTTATTGCTCTCGCTGCATCATGCTCTTGGAAATTCATCAAATTGATATTAATAATGCCATTGTCCATGGGTTTCTTGACAAATAAATCTATATGATACCACCAGAGGGGTATAATGCAGGTGATGGACTTGTATGCAAGCTTAATCGATAGATATATGGACTTAAGCAAGCATCTTTGTTGTGGTCAAAAGACCGGGGGTACCAACAGTCGTCCGGTTCGTAATAAAACAAACTCGATTTTAATTTGTTTAAGTTGGGGAAAACGATTATGAATGAAAAAGACAAATGACACAGCAAATTTAGAGTGGAAAACCCCTCGGAAAACAAGAAAAAATCACCTGACTAAGAGCTGTAAAAGCTCTCAGCCGATATATTAAATAAAACAGTTCATTCTACAAATGATGAGGACTTATGAAAATAACTAAGGCAAAATAGAAAGCGCGAGGGAGAGAAACCAGTAGAGTATATGCTGATTCGACATCGATTCTGTTTTAGTTTACCATCGAGCCCTGCATTTATAGAGAAGAAATCGCGTGCGAATCACCCTCTGTAACCGCCTCTGACAAGGAAGTTTTCCCATGGTGGAAAACGCGAGTGAACCCGAAGAGCAAACTGCGTGATTGGGACATGTATAGAATAAGCGTGGACAGCATGAATATGCACAGAGCGCAGAGCACGTGGGCTATAACCATCTTGACCGATCTAATGGATCGGTCCCCGAAGTGATGGACAACATGTGGTGCCAACCTTCGGTCTCGATTATCGACTATTGGGCTTAGCCCAAATAAGCCTTCGGGTCCATCTATCTTTGTTGGGTTGAATCCTTATCAAAAGTTGGATATAGGGCCTTTAGGTTCGACATGCATCACTTGGGCCAACCTAGAATGGCTCGAGCCTCGTATAGTTCGGGATACCAGGTTCTGAAGTTCTCATCACTAGCCCCTCAAAAGTTATCACTATCGCACTGGTGATATGAGTTCAACCAGCTGATTGAGAGCGAATTATTAAAAAATTCCCTATCGAACAAACGAAGGACCGTACCCTAACTAGCTGTGACAATGTTCCTAAGACAGATCCTACACTTAGTGAATTTTAAGGTTAGTCTAGAATTTTTGAAAATAGTAACGGTTATGGGCAAAAAGTATTTTGAAATTTAAAAATAGTCTGCGCCCTTCCGTATTCCACAGAGGGGTAGGTTGTCAGACTGTGGCCGCCTGCAGTGGCGCACGTGTCAACTTGTGAGTGGCTGATAAGAAAGTATAAAAGCTGGGATTTTGGAACTGTGCAATTATCGTTGCCATTTCGCGAGAAAAAATTCCGCAGCCCACATCTCTCCGGCAATTTAGCTCTCTCCAACCGCGAACTTTTTTTCTTCAAAAACTTCTAGTTAATCATCCATGGCTCCCTGTAGGGCTAGGTATAAGATCGTTTCTGAGATTGACGTCGAAGAACTTCGGGTCCAATTCTCAATCCCTGCCCATTATTCCATCTGGAGGGGGAACGAAGACGTACTCTGCTTCCTTCCCACTGAGATGAATGTCCCTGCTAATGCCTTGCCCGTTAGCTACGCCTCCCTGAAGTGCGGCTTAAGATTCCCACTACATCCTTTTGTAGAAACCGTGCTCCGGGAAATCCACTGTCCAACTTAAGCCCTATTTTTGGGTAGTTTAGTATACATAGTAGCGTTCATTTATTACTGCGCAAGCAGGGTGTAGAACCTACCTTAGAACATTTTTTCAACATTTTTTTGGTAAGGTCCGAAGGGGGAAAATGTTGTTAGGGTGTCGTAGGCTATACTATATAGCGATCCGCACCATAGAGTGCGCCATAGTCGATAAGGAGGACTCCCTTCATGAATGGGAGTCCTGCTATGTTTGGATAGCAGTCCCAAGAGAGGACTTGCTCAAGGTGTTACCACTGATAACGCATCGTGACATCGGGAGGTTGGACCGATCCCGGTTCAACTCTTCCCACTAGGATATCGTTGACACCTTGGCGATTCTTCCTCCTCCTGAAAGGTGTCTTAAACGCATAGACATACTTCGGGAGAAGAAGCTAATAGAGATAGAGGTAGCGTGTAGGATCGAAGCCCCTGCCCCAAAGGGCATATTCTCTAGTTCAAACTCGTCTGGATCGGGTACTGGTCTTGACTTAACTTAGTTCATATCTCCTGATACATATCTTTTCTCTCTTGCAAATTCTACATATATGATGCATGGAAATCGTATGGTTTATATGGTTGCTGCCGCGAAGGCGAGGAAGGACGCCCGACTACGGTCATCTGGATTAGCGTCAGCCACCCCCGTGAAATCTTTGGGGTCTGCGGATGCTTCAAGTAGCCAGAGGCCCGGTCCCTCCATGGCAGAAGTAGAAGAGGTGGTCTAAACGAAAATACGCTCCTTGAGACTGCAACTATGTATAGGATCGGGAATAGTTCCCTCATGGATCTTAACGTCATGCGGTTATTGCTATAGGGGTCGATTAGAGTAGAAGATGTCATCCCATCCTCTAGCTTGGGGGAGACCGTGTCGAGGCCCCCTCTGCCTCAGAATAAAAGCAAGCGGGGGCCCGAAGTAGAGTCCCCGAAGCAATACTAACGGTTAAGGAAGGCTGGAGAAGAGCCTGCAGCCCCGATCCCGAAGAAAGGGATCACGATTGGTGAGCAATCGGTCCCCCACCATCAAACCCAGAGTCTTTTCAGGAGGCGATCCAAGAGATGGTGGCATGTATTTCAAAGGCTCGGGGGCCGAAGAGAAACCTAGTATCATGGAAGGACGCCATGCTGGAAGAATATCGACTGCTGACAAAAAAGAGCCCAACCGATTTAGATGGCGTGATCTCTGATCTGGTGGCAGCTTATCTAGAATCCCAAACTGCGTTAAGTTTTATTTATGTTTTCTTATTAACTGTAACTTTGGTTAAATCAGAATTGTTCTTGCAGACATGCAGAAAAGGTTTGAACCTCGATTCTGCGATCTAGTTGAGCCGAAGCAGAGCTTCGGCTTCCAAAGAAATCCAAGATCAACTTGCCTTAGCTCAGCGGCAAATTGAGATCAAACAACAGGAGTTGGGATCGGTTCGGCAAGAGCGTGACCGTCTGAACGGAGAGCTGTTAAGAGCGGGCACTCAAGTCTGGCTTATAACTTCTCAAGCAACGGAGTGGGATGCTAAATACAATTATGCCCAACAAGCTGCTTCTTCCGCAACGGCCCGTAATCTAGAGTTGGAGCGTCAGATACAAGAGATGTCTGATGAGAGCAATATACTTCTCCTTCAGTCTCAAGAAGAAAAGAATGTCTTGAAGGAAGAATTGGTTAGGGTCGAGGAAGCGAAAGAAGGAGCAGTCCGAGAAGCCCTTCTTAGCTTCGCTCGGTCCCCACTATTGTTTGCTTTGGTAGCAAACGTCTATGGATCCAATGTCTCCCAATACATGGATAATATGAAGGGCCATGTTGCCAAGAGGTTTGGCCTAGACCCCGAAGATGAGCGTTGTGAGTCAATTGATCCCCTAACCAATGACGAAGACTTCAAAGAGATCATAGCTCGGGATGAACCTCCACTAGAGAAAGATCCCAACTTCCCTTTGTTTGACGTGATGGAGAAATCAGTCAACGAGGTGGTTGATGAGAATGAGAAGAAGCTGGAAGATCTCAAGACATGGATTACGGAGAAATCTGGGAAAGCAGATAGGGAGGAATGACAAGTAGATTGAGTCCTAGACCTTAGGTCCCCCCTTCTGTATTTTGTTTATGATGTAAATCTTATTTGTTTCTATATACTCATTTTTTCTTCTAAGTATAAGTTCGGGACACCTTTGCACTCAGACCCTTCGGTTACTTCAACTTAAACTTGAATTATGTCTAAATAACTTTAGAGAAACTTAAACATATGAACAAATCACTCTTTATTCAGTCCATGCTAATTATCATAACTTTGGCGGCGAAACCCCGGTTCTTTATGAGTCACATGGCAAGCTTTGGCGAAGCCCCGGTTCTAATATTAGTCCCGTGTCAGGCTTCTGCCAAGCTCTGGTTCTATATAAATCCTAAGACAGGCTTGTATTTGCACTTTGATTGACTAATTCTATCCCGTTATCTCTTTTTATGGCAGGATACAAAGGCACAAGGGTTATTTCCGAAGGGTGAATGTCATCGAAGGATAGATTTATTTCGCAGGGAGTTCTGAGAGTTTTGCGATCCATCTAAGTCTCAACAAGTGTAGAAGCATTTGACTCGTCAGAGCGGTCACAACCGCTTGGGAGCCTTATGGATGAACCACTACGATCACCAGTCCAAACACGTCCAAAAAATCCAACTTCAAGATCGATCAATCACCTAGCTATAAATAATTTGTATTACGTTCATTGTATTATTTTCATAATTTGAGAAACATTTTTATGTTTCAGAACTGTCATTAAATATCAATGATTTTACAAAATTATCGTCGTAAGTTCATAATATTCTAGGTTCGGTGGATCTCATTTCCATCTAATTTTCCAACTTATAAGCTCCAGCTCCCAAGTTTTTTAAAATTCGATAAGGCCCTTCCTAGTTTCTATCTAGCTTCTTGAAGTTCCTATGAACTCTTACATTCCTGAGGACGAGATCACCTTCTGAAAGCTCTCCGGGTAAGACGCGCTTATTATGGGCCCATGGTTCGCTGATAAGAACACATACGCGCATAGATGGCGTTTCTTTTTTCTTCAATCATTTCGAGATCTAGGGATTTTCTTTCATCGTTCAGATGTTCGTTATATTGAGTTATTCGAGGTGGTTGAATGGTAACCTCTACTGGACTAGCTGCCTCGGACCCGTATACCAAAGAGAATGGAGTTTCCAGAGTCGTAGAGCGGGGTGTAGTCTTGTAAGGACATAAAACCTCATAAATATGTTCTCGCCACTTTCCTCTCAAATCCTCCAATTTAGTTTTCAATCCCTTAAGGATAACTCTGTTGAATACCTCGGTAAATCCATTGGTTTGGGGGTGAGCCACTGACGAAAAGAGATGGGTAATACCCAATTTTATACAGAAATCCTGGACGGCCTTTCCGCGGAATTGGAGACCGTTGTCTGATACAAACGTTTGGGGTACCCCGAAGCGGCTTACGATATTTCTCTATAAAAAACGTTTTAAAACTTTTTCGGAGATTATGGATACAGCCTCTACTTCTACCCACTTGGTATAATATTCCACTGCCACAATACATAACTTTTTTTGCCCTACCGATCTAGGGAAATGTCCCAGTATATCAATTCTCAATATGTCAAATGGACAAGGGAGTGGGGTCACTGATAGGAGAGCCCCTGGTTATTGCGGGACCGGAGCATGATATTGGCAAACAGCGCAACGTTTAGTATACTTCTTAGCATCTTCAAGCAATGTTGGCCAAAAATATCCGGCTATAATAATGCGGTTATATAAGGATCGAGCTTCGGAGTGGATACCTTATATTTCTTCATGAACATAAATCATGATTGCTTCAGTCTCAATAGAAGACTGACATCACAAGAGAGGTCCCTCAAAACTCTTTTTAAATAATTGCCCATCGCTCAAAACATATCGTTTAGCTAGGAAATTCAATTTTTCTGGCCTCTATGTGTTCTCAGGGAGTTGGCCGCTAGTTAGATATTTGATAAAGGGATCTATCCATGTAGGTATAGCCTTCTTCAATGCCAGTATGAATTTTTCCAACCTTCAAAATTCAAATTAATGCCTCAACTTAGATATATCATTCTTCAATATTAGCATGAATTTTTCCAAGTTAGTGCATCTAGTTTCTGCAGATACCAAAGAGTGACTCACGTAATGAACATGTCTGTGACCGTCATCAGTAATGGTAACCAGTGTTGCGCTTACTGCGATTTCAGATACAACTAAATTTAATCCCTAAGGTTCATCGTTGCTCGGACTCACCATCACAGGGGGATTGCTCAGATAAGTTTTCAATTCTTAAAATGCCCGATCACATTCTTCGGTCCACTCTAGATGACTTAATTTTCTTAGTACTCTAAAGAAGGGCAAGACCCGATCCGTAGATCTTGAAATAAATCTGCTTAGCGGAGCTAAACAACAGTAAGCTTTTGGAATTCCCTTTTGTTTCTTGGTGGTGCATGTTAATGATGGCCCGAACTTCCTCAGGATTAACCTCTATGTCTTTCTCAGAAACATAATATCCTAGAAACTTGCCACTTCAAATCCCAAAGCAGCACTTGTTTGGATTTAGTTTGAGCTTGTATTTACGGCAAACTTCGAAGCAGCGAGACAAATAAGAAATATGGTCTTCATTATTCATAGACTTGACAATCATATCATCAACATACACTTCCATTATGCGGCCTATCAAATCTCTAAAGATTTTACTAACCAGCCTTTGGTATGTTGCTCCAGGATTCTTCAGGGTGAAAGCGATGACCACATAACAATAAACACCATCTTCGGTCATGAAGACTGACTTCTTCAACAAGGAAGATTTGAAGGTACAAGAAGTAAGCATCCATAGTACTCATCATAGTGTTGCCAACAACAGCGTCCACTAATCGATCGATATGTGGCAATGGGAAAGGGTCAGATTCGCAACTCTTGTTTACATCGGTAAAATCGATGTACATTCTCTATTTTCCATCTGCTTTAGAAACCACCACAGGGTTTGCAACCCATTCAATATAGTGGATTTCTCTGATGAAACTAGATCGCATCAGCTTATTTACTTATGCCCGGATGACTTCAATTTTTTCAGGAGAAGAGTGTCTCCTCTTTTGATGATAGGCTTAGCTCCGGGTTCGGTGTTGATCCGATGTTCATTTTCGGATCTGTCAATCCAAGGGACATCGTCCAGGGTCCAAGTGAATATGTCCACATGGCTTCTCAGCAGGTGGACCAGTTCTTTCTCAAAAGATGGGGCAAGATGTGCCCCGATGAGAGTTGTAATAGCCGAGAAAAAGGTATGTCGAAACAAATAGTAGGGAATGTAACGGTAAAGTCTAGACGGTAGATAATGAGAGATACGGGAACGAAAGAACGTAAAATTGAACGAAGAATAGAAAAGTAAAGAAAAAGATAAAGGAGGGGTCAAAAGTAAAGGAAGGAGGGGTCAAAGTGTGAATTAGAAAAGTTAGGATGTCTATAAATAGGAGTGAGGAGGCCCAAAAATGGGTTAATCATCATTAAGACCCGAAAATCCGAAAATTCCCGCAAAGAAGGAAAATTATCGCGAAAATCTCCAAGGCATAAAATTATCGCGAAAAAGTTGAAGGCAAGAATTGTCGCGAAAATTTTGAAGAAGAAAATTATCGCGAAAATTTACGAAGGCAAAATTGTCGCGGATTTCATCCCAGTGCAATATTGTCGCGAATTTTAATCTAGGGTATTATTATCGCGAATTTCAGGGCAGAAGTAGAATTGTCGCGATAATACTAAGTTCGAGTGTTTTCGTTACGTCCCGAAGTCGGATCGTGGGAGGAAAAGTACACGTGAGGTCTACGGTAACCACATAGTTAACAATAAGATGATAACGTCAGAATTCGAATAATTAAGACATGTTATGAAATGCAGGGGAAGCACGGGAAGATTATAATACGCTAAAGCAAACGGTAAGCGGAGTGAACACAATATAGTAAGGGAAGGTTCAGACTTAAGGAACGGGATTGGGTTAATAAAGAAGGAAGAAATGATACGAATGAACGAGATAAATGATAATAAGACTCGGGGTGAGGAAGGATGGACCGTCCGACCGAACCCGGCATCGTGCCTAGTACACGATTCGCCAAAGGAAGGGCATGCCTGATGAAGGGAACGATAAGTTCCAAAGAGGAAAAGATACGTACGAAGAGGGCGGAACGGATCCGGGTGGAAAAAGGGGTAGCGCCTAAGTACCCACCCGGGGAAGGGATGCATATGGCCCGTCGAGTCATCCAACAGCTAACGGTTGGCTTGGGCGGGACATGCACCGAGCATGTTAATCTCGGCAACAGAAAAGTTAATGAATGATGGAAAAGATAAGGGTAAAAGAAGAGGGAAATAAGAAAACGGTTAAGTGAAATGATTCATGTGTGTGTGTATAATGTACCTAAGAAGTAAGAAAGATAATGTGTAGTGTGTGTGAAGTTTCCTTTAATAGATTGTGACCGCTTTACAGATTTTGTAGGTGATGCAGGTGAGATATGATAGGGACGGGGAAGGAGGTCGTCGGTTGTCCGGTGATAGAGTCCGGTCCTTCGGAGAACACTCTAAATTATGCAGTCGTACTTTAATGTTTTGAACTATGTTTTAAATTGTTTTCGAATATTTCCGTTTTAATTATCATGTTTTTAACAAAACAACTAGGCCCAAATTACGGTCGTTACACGAGTAGTCTTGGTTGAATCCCCTTCAACCAAGTTGATCAGTTTTAACCCGATTGGTTACATAGCATGGCTTGGGTGTGGCAGCTATTCTAGCAAATCCACCCAGACTCTCTTGATTGGTGCCAAAGTTCGGCACGAGCTCATGTAGCACTGTCTTGCTACTGTTGGGTCCCCTTTTACAAATATAACTCCATAGGCGGAGTGGAACTTGAGTATCATATGATAAGTAGAATGGACCGCCTCAAAGTTACTAAGTCCGGTTCGTCTGATGATGGCGTTGTAATCTAAATCAACATCCACAACGATAAATTCCAGAGTCTCCATTTGGTCCGTGAGTTCATCTCCCAAAGTGATGAGGAATATGATCTTCCCACATAGAATGACTCTCCTCTGATTGAATGCCCAGAGGGTGATGTTAGCAATGGGGAGATTATGACTCGGAGCTCCCAACATTTCAGCCACTTCGCGCTTTATAAAGTTGCACGATGCCCTCGTGTCCACCAAGATCCTGTGGACCCGAAAATTGGTAATAATTATAGTGATGATAAGATGATCATCACATGGATCAGTAATTCCTCCCCGATCAGCTGCGGTGAAGGTCATGGCGTCCTCGTAAGAAGAGGACCGCTCCATGGGTTCATACTTGATCAGTGCCATAGATTCAGAACTCTCTGCGGAATCCCCGTGCGCTGCTCTCTTTCAGTCCCTAACCGATTCGTTTATTCTTATTCCACATGAGATAACATAAATATCTCCGACTACTTCTCTTTCTCTGGACACCACCTCATTATGGGGAGGGTAGGTGTCCATTTCAGCTGGTGGACTAGGGGGATTCTCATGTCTCCCACCTTCATTCTGCGGGGCTCTGCCGCCCCGACCCTTCTATCTTCTTTTTCTGCCCTGACCACGGTTCTCTCGACTACGCTGGCCTCTTTCATTCTCTGGCGAAGGTGAACTTCGGTCCTCCGCATTGTCATAATAATTTCGGGGTTGTCCCGATTGTCTCTGCCCCGTGGCCTCTGATGATTATCATCTTGATGGCCTCTCGTGATCAGTATTTTATGTTTCTTTTTTTGTAAAAATCAAGAAACTTATTTTTTGACAAAAAAAGATGTTTTTTCGAATAACTCATTTCATCGATGAACTCATTAAAAAGGCCTCTAATGAATTTTGAAAATTTCAATTGCATATTGGTGTTATAAAGTTAACAAGAGAAATTTGGAAACATAAGCAATATGAAAGCTACATTGGAAGTGATTCAAAGACAAAAACTTCGAATCCAAAGCATTCAAGTTTTATGTTTCAAAAGTTGATGCTCAAAACTTTGTGGAGGTTTTAAGGGAGATTTAGGAGATGAATAGTTTGAGGGGTGATTAAGGAGATGAAGGGCATGAAAATGTGTATCAAGAATTCAAAAGACTCTCCCCAAAAATCAAGGCATCATTATTATCAAATAACTTCCAATAAAGACTCATGATGTGGAAGAAAAATGATGAGTTATGAGGCTTCATTTTTTGAAGCTATACACCTTCTTTCAGCCTCTAGTTCGTATGTTGAAAGAAACAAACATGATTTTATCTAAAAATATATTATGATTCTTGTTCGTGATCAGTCAATTTTAAGTTGTTCTAGTTGGTTTAATCAATGTGGGGATACGCGCGATATACAAGGTTGGGGCCACAATGTGTGGGATTACGTCTTGGGGAGAGCAAACATCTACATTTTTTTCAGTATGACAATCAAATGGTACAAATATAATCAAGAGATATAAAAAATTCGAATGAACACGGTTCGAGAAACGATTGATTTCACTCGGGATAACAAGTCCACGAGACTAAGCAAGTTCGCACGGCTAACTAGGTGCAAGAAGGCGTGAGTGATAAAAAAGGTCGCAACCCAGCCTCTGCGAACTAAGATACGAAACTCTACAACCAACAAAGCATGACAAACTCTTAATAGAAAATATGATAAGAAATCGCGTGTTTAACTGCAAGTTCGTGCGACTAACCAAGTTTGCACGAGTCCCGGGGAAAGTTCATGCTTAAACCTTGCCTTGAGATGAGTGCCAAAAGTTTGAACTCTATTCGAGGGCCTAAGGACCTATATTTATAGAAGAACTAGCCCAATAGGTCAATTTAAAGTCTAAAACTCAATCTTAGTCAATTTGGCCCTAATCGCTTAAAAACACTCAATTCCACTAGATAAATGTTGTAATGCGAACTTTCGAAATACGCCCCAGTCAACCGCTAATAATACGTAATGCCGGAAAAATAACATAAAAAACCAGAGAATACCGTTGATCAATTCTTGATCTCCAATACTTAGAAAATACCCCAAAATATCATAAAATCTTACCGATGTGCTCTTCGGGCGTCAAATTACGAAAATTCCCCTGGCATCATTCCTATCCGAAACCATCCAAAACCGTGCTCGGAAGCGGTTGGAGATTCGAACCGTGCTCGGAAGCGGTCCCATCGGGAATTAGAGCAAAAAGGACACTTCATGGAAGTTAATATGGTCCAACTCTCCGATTTGGAGAAAATGGCTATATCTTTCGGACCTGAAGACTTAGTTGATGTCTTCTCCCCATAGGATGATGCTCTCGTTATCTCCCCTGTTATTGCAAATCATCTTGTGTCTCGAGTTTTAGTTGATACCGGAGCCACCACAAACATATTGACTCTTGCAGCCTTTGAAGAAATGTCATTGAAGGGAACCACCAAGCTCCAGCCGGTGCAAACAAAATTGGTTGGTTTTAATAATTGTGTTGTTGCTGCTGAAGGATATGTTTTTCTGCCAGTCACTTTGGGAGACCAAGGAATATCGAGGACTTTGCTAGTGGAATTCATAGTTGTGGATCTCCCTATACTCCCTTATAATGCGATCCTCGGAAGGAGTTCTTTGAATTTATTTGGGGCTGTGGTTTCTCAACCACATTTGATGATGAAATTCCCCACACCTTCGGGCGTTGGAAAAATGAAAGGAGATCAGGAATTGGCTCGTTCTTGCTATAACAAAATGTGCAGGAGCCTTATGGATGGGTCGAAAGCGAAGAAACATGTTTGTATGGTGGAAGTCTTATCCGAAGAAGTTATTTATTCAGCTCACAAATCATACAATTGGAAATATAAAGAAAACGAGATGAAGATGGAACCCTTAAGGATTAAGACAGTACCTTTGTTTTCTAATAATCTATAGAAGATAGTTGTGATTGGTTCAGAGATGCCCCCGGAGTTTGAAAGAGAGGTAATTTCTTTTTTACGAAATAATTTAGATATTTTTGCTTGGTCTTATCAGGATTATGTTGGGGTAGATCCCCAAGTTTGTTCGCATAGTCTCAATGTTAACTCATATGTGCGACCAGTTCATCAGAAAAAGCGGAAGTTCTACCGGAAAAAAGAAAAGGCTATTGACGAGGAAGTCGAGAGTTTGTTGTAGGCGGGATTCATAGAGCCTGTGAGATACGCTGATTGGGTCGCGAATCCAGTAGTGGTCCCAAAATCGAATAAGGGCTGGAGAGTTTGCATTGATTTTACCGATTTGAATAAAGCATGTCCAAATGATCCGTATCCACTACCAGCTATTGACATGATGGTGGATGCGCCCTGTGGTTTTGAATTTCTTAGTAAGTTAGATGCATTTAAGGGTTATAACCAAATTTTTATGAATCATGAGGACAAGTTGTTTACATCTTTTATGACAAATAAATGCATTTTTTGTTATAAAGCTATGCCGTTCGGTTTAAAGAACGCAGGGCCACATATCAGCGATTGATGAATTCAATGTTTAAAGATATGATTGGAAAATGCTTGGAAGTATACATCGATGACATATTGATTACAAGTCGATATGGCGACAATCATATCTGATATTTAAGCGATTGTTTTAATATACTAAGGAAGTAACGAATGAAATTGAATCCACTTAAATGCACATTTTGTGTAAAAGGGGCGAAATTCCTTGGTTTTATGGTATCCGAGAGAGGAATCGAGATGAATCCAGATAAGATAACAACTATCCAGCAGATGACTCCTCCGACAACTGTTAGACAGGTACAAAGATTAACAGATCAATTAGCGTCGTTGAATCGTTTTATTTCGCGATCTGCAAAAAGAAGCTTACCGTTTTTCCGAGTATTGCGTAAGACAAACCTCTTGTATCGGGATGATGAATGCAGTGTGGCCTTTGAGAGTCTGAAAGATTATTTGAGTAAACCACCGTTTATGTTTCCCCCGTCCCCTGGGGAACCATTGGATTTGTATTTAGTTGTATCTAAAGAGGCAGTGAGCGTCATCTTAGTCAGACTTAGCGACAAAGAGCATATACCAATGTATTATGTCAGCAGGAAATTGCAAGGAGCAGAATTCCACTATACAGATTTGGAGAAATTCGTGTTAGCCATAATAGTTGCCTCCCGAAAATTAAGGCATTACTTCTAAGGTCACCATATTGCAGTCTTAACTGATCAACCTATCAGAAGCGTACTATCGAAAATCGATGCCTCTGGCAGGCTAGCGAAGTGGAATATCGAGTTAGGGCAGTATCATATTGAATATATCTCGAGATGGGCTTTAAAGACCCAGATTTTAGTGGACTTCATAGTGGAAATGACTCGATCAGAAGAATTGGGCAATGAGGAATACTGGGATGCATTTGCCGATGAATCAGTTTCTGTTGGGCGAGCTAATATCGGCGTTTATTTTAAGGAAAGAAAGTCTGGTGAGGAACATGAATATGCTGTAAAAATGTGCTTTTCTGCAACTAACAACGTCGCTGAATACGAAACCTTGATATTTGGTATTAACTTAGAAGTCGAAATTGGAATTGTTCGTTTGCACACTCACTCTGATTCACAATTAGTACTGAACCAATTTGCATATACTTTTACCACCAAAGATTGGCATATGTGGATGTACTTAGACAAGTTGAAGGAAGTGGCAAAAGATTTTAAGACATTCGTTCTTACATATATCCCGAGAGAGGAAAACACCCGTGCTGATAGCCTTGCAAAGACGGCCACGATCTTAGAACTCTCAGATGAATCAAAAATAACAATTATGATCCATTATCAGCCATCTATCAGTCTCGCAAAGAGAGACTGCCAAAGTTGCAAGCTTGGAACTTTCAAACGATACATGGTTTTTATTGGGTAGAAGGCATCTTTGGTCCCCATAGTTTTGATTTTTGACAATTTTAGCCTCCAAACTTTCTAATTTGGGAAAAACCACCCCCTAAAGTTTTGATGTATGCAAAACCGGTCCCCAAACTATCATTATTTTGGCAAAACCAATACCCAAACTTATGTGTGTATGGTATAATTGATCCCCAAAGTTGTAATTTATGTCAAATAAGGTCTCCAGACAAAAATTACGCAAATTTGGTCCTCAAAGTTTCAGATTTTTGGCAAAATTGGTCCCTAACGCCGTTAATGGTCCTAAAAGTTTGCAAAACATGACAATTTTAGTCCCCAAACTTTTGAATTGCTAATTTAGTCCCCAAAGTTTATATAATTTGACAAAATTAGTCCCCAACGAAAGAATATAATGTTTTTATGATTTTTACGATACATTTTAGTGTTTATAAATTGAAAAATTATTAGTCTTATATGTGATTTGTAATTTTCGACCGAACATATGACAACGATACCAATTTGAATTGCGAATGTCAATATTTGAAGTTTATTAATGTTTAATTAGTTTATTTGTTGAAGATTCCATTTAATTGTTTCTCGAAATTTATTTTAACAATTTCCGACAATTTATATATTGACGAATAAGTTTCGATAACGTTCAAAATATCGGTTGCGCCCAATTTTTTTCCGTACTGGCCAATATACATGTTTGGAATACCGTTTCAGTGTAATATGATTATTAAGGCCGGAACTTGTCGGAAACACTGAAATATCATAGAAATATCATTAATCGTATTTGTATACTCATACAAATATATTGATTAATTCGTTATTTAATAGATTTTCGAAATTTATATATTGACGATTTGTATGAGTATACAAATACGGTTAACGGTATTTCCAACAAGTTCCATAATCGGATCTCGGAAATTTATAAATTGACAAATATATTTGTATGAGTATATCGATTGTCAATATACTCATACACATATATTAATCGATTTTCGACAATTTATATACTGACTATTTCAGTATTTGTATGAGTATATTTGTAAATATTTAATTTTTGGATCAAGCCCGGTATCCGCGATATCGGTCAAAATACCAAAAAACTATTTTGTGTTTTTTAAATTAAATAGTGTTTTTTAAAAAATATATATGTTTTATTAAAAAAATTATTATTATTATTATTTTAATTTTTTAAGATCGGGTCTATTCGGGTCGGGTTTTTGGGTTCAAACCGGTGACCGCGACACCGGTCAAATATTAAAAAAACTATTTTATGTTTTTCTAAAAATTAAATAATTTTTAAAATAATAAATTTTTATATTTTTAAAAATTATATTGTTTTTTTTTTAAAATTATTTTTTTAAAAAATTTAATTAACCCGGGTCATTTCGGGTCGGGTCGTATTTCATGGTTTGACCCTAACGGTAAAATTAACGTTGTTAGGGTTAAGTTGGGACCGATTTTGCCCAAATTTCAAAACTTTGGGGACCATACTTGTTGCTATGTGTAAACTTTGGGGACCGGTTTTGCCAACTTTAAAGTTTGGGAGTGATATTGCCTTAATGTTAAAACTTTGATGACTTAATTTGCCAAATTGTTAAACTTTGGGGATTAAATTTGCCAAATTAATCAAACTTTGGGGACTAATTTTGCCCTTTAAAACGTCGGGGACCAATTTTGGCAAATTATCGAAACTTTGGGGATCTAACACGCCATTTTCTCGTTTTTATTAGATGTAGTAACGGATGAACCCTCTTGGAAGGATGTGATTGTCAATTATTTGGTTAAGAGAGAATTGTCTGCGATGAAGGCGAAGCCCGTAGAACCATGCGAAGAGCCACAAACTTCGTGTATGTAGATGAGAAGCTATATAAAAAGAATTTTAGAGGACCCTATCTTCGATGCTTGTCCCCAATACAAGCAAAAGCCGTTATGGAGAGGTTCACGCCGGGGACTGTGGTGACCATTCGTCAGGTCGACCATTGGCAATGAAAGTTAAGAGGGCCGGGTATTTTTGGCCAACAATAATAAAAGACTGTGTTAATTTTGTCCGAGCTTGTCCCGCTTGCTAGTTCCATTCGAATGTGCATTATGTGCCCAGGGCGAACACGAATCCTCTACCAACAACATGTCCTTTTGACACTTGGGGCATCAATATTTTAGGTCATTTCCCGACCGCACCTAGCCAAAAGAAATTCTGTTTTGTGGTTGTGGAACATTTCTCTAAGTAGGTAGAAGTCGAAGCTATGGCCCGAGTCCCAGAACAGGAAGTTATAAGCTTCATTTGGAGATATATTATATGTCGATTTGGAATTCCCAGAATTTTAGTATCAGATAACGGAACACAATTCTCTGGGAAACGAATTAACGAATAGTGCGGGTGTTATGGCATTCAACAACGATTCACATCAGTGGCACATCCAGAAACAAACGGGCTTACGGAGGTTATTAATCGTATCATCTTGAAGCAGCTAAAAACAAGGATAGATGAATCTACATCATGGGTAGATGAGCTGCATAATGTGATGTGGGCATATTGGACATCACCAAGGTCTACCACTAGATTTAGCCCGTTCTCTTTGGTATATGGCTCTGAGGTTGTTTCTCCGATAGAGGTGACTATTTTTTCCGAGAGAGTCATTGCTTACGATGAAGTATTGAATGAGGATATGCGAAAGATAGATCTTCATTTCGTTGACGTTCTCAGAAACAGAGCTGCCATACGAATGGAGGTTTGTAAAAAGCGGATGGCTAAAAGGCACGATAAAGGCGTCCGCCCTATGTTGATAAAGGTTGGGGACTTGATTCTAAAGAAAATGGAAGTCTCGAAGCATGTTGGTAAGCTCAATCAAAAGTGGGAAGGCCCATACAGAGTAACGGTGGTGGAAAGGGAAGGAACATATAAGATTGCGAATATGAGCGGAGAGGAGCTGCCACGGACTTGGCATATTTCCAATTTGCTCAAGTATTATGTATAGACGTGACTTTTCAATCTTTTTAAAATAAATATTCCCCTCCTTTTTTGTCATATTCTGAATTTTTTATATCTTTTTTGAAGACATGAGGTCCATCGACTAGGGGACTGGTAAAATGGGAGTTAGGTTCATTGCACTTTAGTTTAATGGAGGATGGAAAATTAAATAACATAGGGTAGATTAGAAGTGCAATGTACCGCCTGTCGCGTAGTCGATCAACCTCAAACCTCATCAAATTGGATGTTGGGTCAAAACATTTTTAAAATGAAGAGTCTCTGTCTGCAGTAGAATCGTCTATACATTTATACTGTTGGAATATGTCAAGGGGTACGATTATTTTACAGCATGACTTCGTGGCACACGGGAGCCTTTTTTCCCGACTCCTCAATGACACGTCGTCGAGGGTCGCGCCCTCGTCTGAGGCTGGTCACAGTCTGCAGTGAGAAAGGACATCCGTCTCCTCCGTTGTCCCAAAAGGACCATTTAGTCTAAGGGATTGGATCTATCTAGGCGGGAGTGAAAAATTTACGTCAGTTTAAGAATTGTACCCTGAACCTGACGCTACTTCCGTTTAGATAGTGAAGGTCCTCTGGTGCGAGGAACCCAAACTACCCGAGTAGCAGTGAAATATTTAAGCTAGTCTAAAGATTGTACCCTGAACCTGGCGCTACTTCTATTCGGGGAGTGAAGGTTTCCTACGTTTACCTACTCTTGCGGAGGAGAACGGAAAAGATTCAGGTATGAGGATGATGGTATAGCGTGCTAGCAAGTGTAAAGCATAGTGACATCCGTCTCATCCGTTGTCCCATTGGGACCTTTTAGTCCGGTGTACTGGATCCATCTAGACGGAAGTGAAATATTTACGTCAGTCTAAGGATTGTACCCTGAACCTGATGTTACTTCCGTCTAGATGGTGAAGGCTCTCCTGTGCGAGGCACCCGATCTATCCGAGTATGAGTGAAATATTTACGTCAGTCTAAGGATTGTACCATGAACTTGGCGCTTCTTCTATTCGGGCAGTGAAGGTTTCCTACGTTTACTTACCTTTGCGGAGGAGAACGGGAAATGTCCAGATGAGATGCATGAAATGGTTGCGGTTCGCGATAGTATGTGAGGCAGAAAAACATCCGTCTCCTCCATTGTCACACAGGGATCTTTTGGTCTATGGTATTGGATCTGTGTAGGCGGAAGTGAAAAATTTACGCCAGTCTAGGGATTGTACCCTGAACCTGATGCTAATTCCGTCTAGATAGTGAAGGTCCTCTAGTGCGAGGCACCTAAGCCACTCGAATAGGAGTGAAATATTTACGCTAGTCTAAGGATTGTACCATGAACCTAGCGCTACTACTATTCAGGCAGTGAAGGTTTCCTACGTTACTTTCTTTTGCGGAGGAGAACGGGAAAGGTCAGGCCTAGTGAGGATTGGACGATTGTGGGTGCAAGTTTATACCCCAAGGCGAACATGATGGGCACTAGATGATGCCCATGGGTGCTTGTTGAGACCCGAGTTATGAAGTTAAGCTAGGCACTAGTTGAGGCCCGTGATTAATGGGTGCTACTCTAGACCCCGGAGTTGAGAATGGTATCGTATGGTCATTACGTTCAGTGAAAAGTCATATGTGAAAAGATCTATGGTCCTAAAAACCAACAAAGCCAAGACGCTGGATCCGCCTGTGCGAGAATGAAAAATTTACGTCAGTCTAATGATTATACCCTAAACCTGACGCTACTTTCGTACAGACAGTGAAGGTTCTCCCTGGTGTGAGGTACCCGATTTGTTCAGGTGAGAGTAAAAAAATTATGTGAGTCTGAGGATTGTACCCTGAACCTAACGCTACTTTCACCTGGATCGTGAAGGCTCCCTACGCTTATTTCTGGAGGAATTTGGGACAAGTCGGTCTAAATAAGAGGTGTTGGGCGCTTGGTAAGGCCCAACATCGGGTTTTCTGGAATTTAATATGTTATCGGTATTTTCATTTGTGATCCATATTTCATGAACTCGATCAACATTTGATTCCAAATACTTACGAGTAATTGTTCTGATTATTGTCAAGGACTATCAACTTGCCTGGAGAGAACTTGGACTACTCTTTCAAAGAATCCGAAGAATACTATGTGATTTGATTATTCATACAGGGGTTATTGAGCTGTTTTACTAACGTTTTGACACTTAACGGAAAACTGTATAGGAAAACATATAAAGCAGAGCATAAACAGTGACAATTCATATTCAAAGGATAAAGGTCGCAGAAAAACATAAGATTGCGGGAAGCTAAGACTATAAGCCAGTTTAATTCTTGGTCTTCTTCTGGACCAACTTTAAAGTCTTTCCGCCAGTTGTAGTCCTTTTCCTATAGGCCTGACTTCCCTCACTAGAAGGTTCAGAATTCCGCTCTTTAAACTGGCGTAATCCTGCCTCATTACGCTCTCGAGCCTCCGCGACCATGGTTGGAACAAGATTCCTCGCCGCCTCCTCCTCTTCAAAGCTTTCAGCCTCCATTACCTCCCTCATCAGCTGGTCATCATAATCAGATGAAATCTCTGGAAGGCGGGAGTATAAAGTACCCGAAGGCCCAGTTTCAGACGGGATATCCTCAGCGTAGCATTCATCGACCAAGTCCTTTGAAAGAAATTGTTCCATATGGCCGAAAGGATCAGTACTAGTATCCCTTTTCTGAAGGAATATATCCTCCGCGAAACTGCTAGTTAGAGTGGGGTTGAGGCGAGCCCTTTCTTCTTTGCTCAGTATACGCTGGGAGACTCTTTGTGTTTGATGAAACCCTTTTTTTGAAGAAATACTGATTTCCCTTAAGGCCCGCGTAGGAGGTCAAATTGCCGATGTGAATTTGACTACGAAGTCCCATGTGAATTTCTTGAGGACCGCTTTCAAACACCGAGGCCATTTGGCAAGTTCAGCCTTTAAGTTCATGCATTCGATCGACTTCTCCTCAGCGATCCTCTCTGCTTTGCGCCGGGCTTCTATCTCCGCAGAATTCTTCCCTCTGGCTTCTTCCATTTGCTCATTGATTCGGGAAATCTCACTCATTTGTTGTTTAACTGTTTGGCGCTCACCAACCAAATGTTGCGCCAATTCGGAGTATTGTACATGATGATCGGCCCATTGACGCCCCATGGTTGATATGTGAGCACTTTTCTGGACACTGAGGGCCTTCTCATGCTCAGATTTCAACTTGTTTATTTCATTATCGTGTTTCTCCCTTTGATTACGAATGATCCGATCAACCGCAGCCCGGGCCTGCTCCCCTTCAAGCCCATGTTCATCTAAATTTGAGTGGCGTAAGATACAATATTCGCCGATCGCTGCAGCATATGCCAAATCGGTCATCGTTTCCTGAATCTGCAAGTTAAAAATGAAGAATTATGATTTTATTCGGAAGTTGTAAGGTACATATATTATTGTATTACATCATGTCCGGCTTTAATCAACGTCGCGGCGTCCCACATCCCTCGACTGTAATTAGAAAGACTATGTGATCATCGCGGTTGCGGGGGTGCGGTCGAGGATGCTGTCGCAGGTATTCCTCCGCGGCATACGTGCTTACTCGAGTCCCCAGAGGAATCCTGTTTTTCAAGCCGTCTTCTAACATCGCATGTGCGGTATCCACACCATCGTCATACCAGGCTTTTACTGACGATCAGGGGATATCACGAATCTTAAAATGGTCCAGGAATACGGCATCCATACCCCTGGTGCGTCGACTCCCCCTCGGGTCCTCGTCTTCTCCCTCTGCCGCAATTCCTTTACCCTTATCATGCCGCGAGGAACGACGGGACCCCGATGAGTGACGGGGCGAGCTAGTCTCATGTTCAATTGGTGGTGAATCTGGAACCGGTCGAAGGGCTTCAATGATTTCATATCCGGAGGCGGGAATCTCCATTTCTTCAGCAAATCTCTCACTGACATCGCCCTCAACATCAAAATCCCCCATGCATGATCCTCGAAGTGGTGAAGAAAGCAGGAGCGGGGGACTCGTATTCCCGATTGTTTCTGTCGGAAGATCATCTATAGTGTAAGGGTCGTTGAGGATTTTATTCGATCCTCCCGAAGGAATCTCAGTGAGCATGTTCAAGGCCAAGTCTTCAGGATCCTCAATGGTATCTAAAAATTTCAGTCGGTCGTTGGAATCAGCACCTCTGTAAGCGGCCATTATTCGATCTGCAAGGAAAGAAATACGAATAATAAGTTATAAACATGAAATTCCTTATTATGGGAATCATAGCATATTAGTGAAACAAAGTCAAAGTTTGGATGCAGAAAACGGTAAACGACGAGAAAGCGAGTCTCTTGTTCTAGCACGTGGGTACCTAAGATATGGAAAGGAATATGAGGAGGAGCTTGCGCAGTCCGAGTAACAACCATGAGGGGTAAAGTGAAAAGAGTTTCAGCGGTCAAGTTAGTGTGAAATTTTTCGAATATGCCTAAGAGTTGTTGGACAATAGTTCTATCTATAAGTTTCGAAGGTTTACGAATGGGACCGCACCAGTCTGGAAATGAAAATTCAGTCTCGACAGGAAAACACCAAGGCAGTGTAAGGGCGGGAATGCTAGGGTGGAAAGAACGAGAAGTCACATAAAAGTAACGCCGTTTCCAATCATGATTGGATTTCGACAGTGAGAAGCAGAAAGGAGAGTTCTTTTCCCGCAGACGTAGATAATAACACCCTAGAACCCTTTGAGAGGAATGGGGGACAATTTGGAAAAGCCTAAAAAAGAGTTCAATGGATCACTTTATTTTTGCGGTAGAGGGGAAAATGATGAAAGCTAGGATGTAGCTGTAGGAATTCTGGTTCAGTTGAAAAAAAATAATTTTGAGGAAGTCTAGCATCTCCAGGATAAAAGGATGCAAAGGAAACCGGATCCAATTTCGAAGATGTTCCAGGGACACGGTACACCAGCCAGAAGGCGGTGTTAATATTCTAACAAGAGGCCCCGGGTGTTGGATGATAAATCCCTCCGGAAAGTAGTATTCAGACCTCAATGAGGCCCAAGCGGTTTTCCCCATCCGAGATTTTTGATCATACGACTCGAACTTCTTTACGATACACTCATATCGTTCGCCCATCGCGCTATAACCCTCGAGGCGCTCATAAAATTCAAGGTTTGAAGTGCTTGAGTTAATTTCTGTTTGTTCGATGAATTTGGAATCGGACGATCCGTTGGAAGACATATTGCTAATCCTTATATTTTATTAGTTGTTTATTAAGTCTGATTACATTCGGGAACACAAACGTCACTGAAAATCGAAGTTCGAATCCAGATTTTTAGCTAAGGCAAAATTCCGCGATAATTTTGCAAAGAAGAGGATTTCCGCGATAATTTTACAAAGGATTGCATTCCCGCGATAACTTTATAAGGCTATGATTTCCGCGATAATTCTATAAGGACAGAATTTCCGCGAAAATGTTACAAAGGATTCGATTTCCGCGATAATTTTGCAAAGCTGGAATTTCCGCGATAAATTACCAAGGTTGAAATTCGCGATAAATCTGTCTTGCTCTAGAAATCCGCGAATGAAAGTGAGAATATGAGGTTTCCAACATGGTATTTATAGGAGTGGCCTACGGGTCGGAATTCCGAGAAATTTTCGAATGTGTCCCAATTCAGCGTGCTTACTGTCAAAACGGCCGTAACGACGAGAGGAATATTTTGAGCTGTGTGTTTTTTATCTCCGAGAATTCGGCAATGCATTGAAATCCATGAAAATAAGGAATGTGAGTGGTTTACGACTCAGAGGCTCATTCTGCAAACCAGGGGACCTTCTGGTAAGTTCCCCAAGATGTTCAGGATATTTCGATTCAAAGGGACACTGGGGGTATTTTCGTAATTTGGACACCCCCGAGTCCATTCGGTATGTCCACTATGGTTTTTTCGGTATTCTGAGGTGATTTCTGGTCGAAATGACGTCAGGGGTATTTTCATAATTTGGGCACCCCCGGGTCCAATCGGTACGCCCACTATGGTATTTTCGGTATTCTTAGGTGATTTCTGGTAGAAATGGCGTCATGGGTATTTTCGTAATTTGGACACCCCCGGGTCCAATCGGTACGGCCACTATGGTATTTTCCGTAATATGATGTATTTCTATTGGCTTTGGGCATCTGGAGGCTACATGGAAAGTTTCCGGAGGAGACACGACTATCTTCGGATAATTATGAGTTGGAATGACTCAAATGGTATTTTCGTAATTTAGTGTCCAGAAGATGCTACGACGCATGCTCATCGACAGTTTTATATTTTATGAATTTCGTGAGGATTTACTTATGCCGAGTGTACTTTGGCCTTTGTTCACAGGTCACGAGTCGATCAAGGAGCACCCGGACGATCGGAGACGTTATGATTTATATCCGTTGTGAGATCAGGTGCTTTTGTAGAAGTTAGATCAAATCAGGCCAAATTGGATAAGACTAGGTTTTGAACCCATACGTGAGTGTCTGGGCCTAAATCCCCTATAAATATAGGTCTTTGGCCATTTGGAGGGGGTTTGTAATCAAAATAAAAGAAACACTCGTAATCTGAATTCCTGGAATCTTCCCATGTCTCAAATCCGGGATAATTTGTTATTGATTTTGAAATCCGCGACAATTTGCTTAGAAACTCGAAATCCGAGATAATTTGTAATTGAACTCAATATCCCCACCAATCTTGCTTAGGTATTCGAAATCCGAGATAATTCGTAATTGAGCTTGAAATCCGCAACAATCTTGCTTAGGAACTTCAAATCCATGACAATTTGCTTAGGGACTTCAAATCAGAGATAATTTACTATTGAGTTCGAAATCCTCGATAATTGCTTAGGAACTTCAAATCCGCGACAATTTGCTTAGGAACTTCAAATCCGAGATAATTTGCTATTGAGTTCGAAATCCGCGATAATTTGCTTAGAATTTTCAAATCCGCAACAATTTGCTTAGGAACTTCAAAATCTGCGATAATTTTGCATATAAAAGGCAAATTCCGCGATAAGATTTCCAGTGAATAGTAATTTCTGCACTTTTGCGCCGATTTCCAGTATTGAGCTCATTTTTCGTCCCAGATCGAGACTACGCCACTTACTTTGATCGGAGAGACTATATATTTGTATTTGTGAACTTTTTATCATAGTAAAACACCCAGGTAGAGCTTCGCTCTCCCGATGACGTAATCACACACATTGTGGGCCCAACCTCGTAATTTCTCGTGTCTTAACAGCAACAACAAAAATTAAAAATTGACTGATAAAAAAATACCAAAAATATTTTAAGACGAGGTCACACTTCATACCCATATCCTTAGTTTTTTGAATAAATTAGTCACCTTGAAAGTATTCTTGGTCCTATGAGTTCCGCAGTTAGAGCTCTAAAATCTTTTGATCAACCTTATTATTGTATGTATTTCTGGAAGTGGAAATCCTTTGTAGAGGACTATCAGTTCCTTTCCGACTGCGTTTGATATCAGCCTAGACTCTCTGACTGGATTTTATATCCACCGGTCGCCACTCACACTATCTGTCTTGAACATCTCGAGTATGAGCTCCGCTTCATCCTTTCATTGTAAAGCTCCTTACTCGTTTACACATCTATTTGTTCCAAGTTAATCCGAATTTCATCTCTTATGTAGTTTCATCATTTTCATGGAAACCGACCGCATTAGTACCACTGACCATTACGGTGCCCAAGGTTCCATATTCTTCCGCTTAAGACACCAGCAAAGCCCTTTTCCGTTTTTCACTCATAAATCGAACCATGATTGAAGAAACACTTCTTCTTGGTCGCGGGTGTGGGCACTACTGACTTATCCCCTCTCAATTTTTTGTGGTAGTTCCTGATCGAGGTGAGTCCTTCTTACCTGAATATTATTATCCTATTTCTCTGGCGATCCCTCCGAAGCCCCTGAGTAAAATGCTCCTTGCTTGTGTCAGACCAGATGATGTTGACTGGACTCTGCAATCTTTGTTTTACGCCCCGATCATGGTCGCCTTCGGGCTTCTCCAAGACCCTCCTCACTTTACTAGGGAATTGTTAGATATCCTCCTCGTATCCTCATTCCTTAACCAAATCGATAAACCTTTCCTTGATATGAAAACAAACCAATCATTTGAATAATGCACTGATTGATCATTTCTCCATATTATTTATATAGTTTTCATTTTCTATGCAGATAAGATAATGGCTCCGGTTGAAGATTCATCCCAGTTAGCAGACATGTTGAGATCACTCCGTGCACTAGTCTCAGAGACTAAAGATCTAATAGTTGAGATGGCACCAGGAGCTCGGAACATAACTATGGCCTCTGCATCGGCGCTTAGTGCACAAGCCGAGGGGCCACTAAATGATGAGGTCTAGCCCACGACTTCTCCACACCTTCCTTTGAGAGTGGAGTCCCCTGAACAAGGAGAAAATATACCGATCCCTGAGGCTCCTGAGAATGCTGAAGATCCGATCCCCATGGCTCGACAATTGGTGTTCAACCTCGAAGATCTCGCACCTGAAGGGAAATGTACGATTTCACTGAGGGGTTGATTGACATCGTTGGAGATGACGATGATGGAGAAATAAGCAAGGGTCGACCAATAGACTTTCCGGTGGAAGAGGTGCCACATGAGGCTCATCCGGATAAAGGGAAACACCATGTGGAATGTTCATCTCTGGAATTATCAGAGCCCACTAGGAAAAGTGGGTTAGATGCTGACTGCCTCGATGCCTTACGAATAAGAGATATCTCAAAACTCACCGTGAAGGATTGGCTCGAGATGGGTCGTCAAGCCGGCTTCATAATGATAAAGAATGGGGTGGCCGTTCGGATCCCGAAATCTGACCGAGTTTCTAACCTTCCGGCCCATGATTACTTTCAACAACATCCAAACCTGCAACCGCGTTGTCGGGATAATCACACGATGTTCACCAATTTCAGCCGGTTGATGAGGCAAGTCACAGAGATACATCGTGAGAGAGGAGAGGTTTGTAACGGCTATGATCGCTCTTAATTATAAGAATTTCATATTCTCAGTACGTATATACTCATAACACTTATTTTTCTTTCAAATGAAGAAAACGTGCGTAGAGTTGGGTATCACAGCTGTAGTCAGGGAATACTGCATGTTGAGAAACTCTGATATCGATCACCCTGATATAGTGGGGGAGCATACCAAAATGGCTTCCTAAAAACTAATGCAAAACCAACGGGAGAAGCATGAGCAATATATGGAGGCGTTGACGGTGGAGCATAACCAAGCAATAGATGCGTTGACCCGGGCTCACAGAAGTGAACTAACATAAACATATGCCCTTTTCATCTAAAAAGAGCATGCTCTCCAACAATGCATAAGCACTTCAAAAGAAAACATCAAATATGTCAAGGACAAGCTGGAAGAAAACTGAGTCGAGACTGATGCCAAATTAAAAAAGGCCAATGACGACAATGCTCCAAATGTAAAGGCCCTCAAGAAATAAAGAGAGGAGTACGACAAGTTGAAGATAAAAACGGGCTCCGTCCAAGCGATTGTTGATGGTCCCAGGGCTAGGCGTCTAGGTTGCCGCAGCAGCTGAACAAATGCTTTCAAAAGTTTATATGGGAGTACACGGTGCATTCCCCTGCCTTCCGGAATTCGGCAGCCTTGGTGAGCGTGAATATGTATCTTCAATATTTCATCAAGGGAAGCGCTTACACTCAAATAATTCTGGTTGTAGCGTTAACGCTGGAAGAGAGAGAGAGGTTAGACCCAAGCCTCTCAGGGAAGTTTAAGGCGGATCTCGGGACTAAGAAGTTAGATTTCTCCCAAGATCCATTCGGGATGTTCCAATTTAATTTGGAGGAAGATTTGCATAGACGATGCTTCTCGGTGGAAATTGAAAACGAAGAGGGTCTGACTCCAAATGCATATTCTTGACTAGCTCCACTATTCCCCGAACCGATAGGTCCTCTCCTAGCTAATATTCTCAAGGATGAGAAGGTGATGACGGAGCACGACCCTCCTATCTACGTCTCTGCAAGCGTGGGGGAAGCTCGAGAGCGCCATCAAGCTGCGATGGTGACTTTTGAACCGAATAGGTCGACCACCACGGATATGAGGGCAATTATAGAAGATGTCGAGAGGCCTCATCCGCCAACTATCGTTGTAAGGAAGCGCTCTAGTGGATCCGATGAGAGTTCGAGCTAAAAGAAGAAGAAGAAGTAGCGCGGCCTTTCATCTTTTTGTAATCTCTTTCCCCTTTTGTAATTTTGTCTTTTTCGAATAACAGTACTGCAGATTTTTGGTTTTACAAATAAAACATAACTCTGAATATTTGCGAACTCCCCTAAAAGCTTATCTTCGAAATAACCTGTGATTTTTTCTATAATCACTTCTATGATCGGAGGTGGATAATCTTTTGATATGCCTAGGTAAATTGTCTCATATTTTGTACCTAATAAGTCGGACTTTCCTATCACAAATAACAAGACATTCTTTGTTATGATAACTTCGGATATAAATAAGAGTCCCCAGTAGAATTTGGCCGGATTCGTGACACAAGGCAAATATTTGATCACTTTGATCTTCATTTTGAGTGAAATTCATATATAAGACTCTATGATTATTTATAGGCAAATAATTGAGACATGTGATAATCTCTTAGATAATATAATCCATGTCGTAGGGAGATTACTCTCCAATTTCGATAATAATCAATAATACACGATCATAGGTGATTGAAACCAACATTATAAGACCATTACTCAGTCATTTTGACCGTTCTTGAAAATACCTGATCATATAAATAACATATCTGTTAGGGATGAACTTTTTCCCTGAAATCTCAGTGTTGGACCTCAACAACAGCCCGACACCACTTATATGGATCGCCTAGTCCCGTTCTCCTCCGGAGATGGGCATGTGAAATACTACTGTATAGATGGGAGTAGCGCCAAATTCAAGGTATAATCCTTAGACAAGTGTAAATATTTCACTCCCAACTGCACATAAGCACATCATTGCGTTAAGCGATTTTACTCACTTAACTAGTGACTCTTTCGAGCCACGGAGGAGATGGATGTCATTCCACGGACCGACAAACGTTCGACACATAACTACAAACTTTCTTTTCGACCTTTCCCGCTCTCCCCCGATGTTAAGCGTATGAAACCTTCACGGTACAGGTGAATGTAGCGTCACATTCAGGGTACAATCCTTAGACTGACGTAAATATTTCACTTCCACCTGGAAAGATCGGGCACCTCGCACAAGAGAGAGCCTACGATGCATATACAGAAGTAGCATCAGGTTCAGTTTACAATCCTTAGGCTGATGTAAATTTTTTACTTCCACATAGACAGATCTAATACATTGGCTTTGGTGGTCATTTTAGGACCACAGAGGAAGCAGATGTATTTTCAAGGATCTCGACGAGGATCCGACATCACTTTTACTTCTGGGTCTGAACAAGCACCCATTAGTCCCAGGTCTCACCAAGCACCTTGACTTAATCGCAACTCATGTGTCTCAACAAGCACCCACTAATCTCGGGCCACAGCTACTCCCCCAACTCATCTCATATGTTTGGGTCTGAACAAGCACTCGTGGGCCTCAACTAGCACCCGTTGCATTTTCTTCCTAGGTATAAACTTGCATCCGTAATCATTTCATCCTTTTCACAATCCGAATGAAAGTAGCATCAAGTTCAGGGTATAATCATTACATTTATATAAATTTTCACTCCCCCATAGATAGATCCAGTATCTTGGCTTAGGTGGCCTTTTTAGGGCTACAGAGGAGACGAATGTCCTTTCTCACTGCAGACTGTCACCGTCCTTCGACGAGGGCGTGACCCTTGATGGTGTCTCATGGAGAAGTCATGCAAAAAGCTCCCGTTAGCCACGGAATCATGCTCGGTACAAGACCGGTTATCAAACAATAGGGCTCCTTGACATATTCCCATGGTAGGTATGTATAGACGATTCTGCTGCAAACAGAGGACAATTCGTTTTTAAAATATTTTGACTAGTATCCGTTTTGACGTGTTTGAAATTGATCGACTGTACGACAAGCGGTACATTACACTTCTAATTTATCCTAAATTATTTAATTTCCAATGTCCATCACACTAAAATGCAATGAACCTCACTCCTATCTTGCAAGTCTCCTAGTCGATTGATTTCATGTCTTCAAGATGGATACTAAAAACTCAAAATATGATAAAAAGAAGGGAATTTATTTTAAA
Organism: Utricularia reniformis; assembly: GCA_009725065.1. NCBI lineage: Eukaryota > Viridiplantae > Streptophyta > Magnoliopsida > Lamiales > Lentibulariaceae > Utricularia > Utricularia reniformis. The sequence continues at coordinate 168,113 of RWGZ01000949.1, forward strand.
AAGATTGAAGAGTCATGTCTATACATAATACTTGCTCAAATTGGAAATATGTCAAGTCCAGCAGCTCCTCTCCGCTCATATTCGCAATCCTATACATTCTTTCTCTCACCACCACAGTAACCTGGTACGGACCTTCCCACTTACGATCCAACTTACTGATGTGCTTCGATACCTCAAATTTCTATAGGACCAAGTCCCCAGTTTCATCAACACTGGGCGCACTTCTTTATCATGTCTTTTGGCCATTCGCTTCTTACACACTTCCATCCGACTAGCTGCTCTTTCTATGAGATCTTCTACGCAATGGAGGTCTAACCTCCGCATATCCTCATTAAATACCTCATCATACGCAATAACTCTCTCAAATAAGATAGTTACCTCTGTCGTGGAGACAGCTTCGGAACCATATACTTGCGAAAAAGGGCTAAAACTAGTGGTAGATCATTGTGATGTACGACATGCTCACATCACATTATTCAATTCATCTACCCATGTGCCTTTGGATTGATATATCATTGTCTTTAGCAACTACAAGAAATGCGATTAATAACCTCCGCAAGTGCATTTGTCTCTGGATGGGCCACGGATGTAAAACGCTGTCGAATACCATAACATTTGCACCATTCACTTACACGCTTTCCAGATAACCATGTTTCATTATCCGATACCAAAATTCTGGGAGTTTCGATTCTACAGACAATATACCTCCAAATGAAACTTATAACATCTTGTTCCCGCACTCGGGATACAACTTTGACCTCTATCTACTTATAGAAATGCTCCACGGTCGCAATACAAAACTTTGTTTGACTAGGAACAATCGGGAAAGGATCTAGAATATCGATGCCACACATATCAAAAGGACAAGTTTTCGGTAAAGGCTTCATGGTTGCCCTGGGCACATGGTGCACATTCGAATGGAACAGGTAACCAGAACAAGCTCGAACTAGGTTTACGAAATCCTTAGCCATTGCTGGCCAAAAATATATGGCCCTTTTTACTTTTAATGCCAAAAACCAACCTGCTGAATGATCGCCACAGTCCCCAGCATGGACTTCTTCCATAATGGCATTTGCTTAAATTTGGGACAAACACCGTAGATAAAGTCCACAAAAATTCTTCTCATACAACTTCTCGTCAATGCATACGAAATTGGTAGCTCTCTACATTGTCCTGTCAGCCTCGCCTTCATCGGCAGCCAACTCTCTCTTGACCAAATAATCAACAATAACATCCTTCCAAAAAGCCTCATCCGGTATTGCATCCAATAGAAACAAGTATTATTTGAAAGTTCCAAGTTCTCAACTTCGGATGGCGATTTGACTCGACTTAAAGTTCCAAAATTGTACCTGACTTTGCAAGACTATCTGCCTAGTATTCTCCTCTGTCGGGATATATGTGAGATCGAATGTCGTGAGACTTTTCTCAGGCTTTTTCAACTTTTGCCAACTTTGGTGACAAAAAATTCCGAAAATTGATTCACCAATAACTGTGAATGATAATTAGCATGTAAATGAACATTCTCAATCTCAATTGCTAAATTAATTCCAAAGATCAATGCTTCATATTATGCAACGTTATTAGATGCAGAAAAACGGAGCTTTACTGCATACTCAAGTTCATCTCCGGACTTTCTTTCTTTGAAATAAATGTCAAGGTCGGATCGCCATGCTGAAACTGATCCCTTAACGAATAGATATCATTATTCTTCATTACCTAACTCTTTTGCTAGAATCATCTCTACAAGAAATCGACTAAGACCAACGTCTTCAGAGCTCGTCGCGAAATATATTCGATTTGATACTGATCCAACACAATATTCCACTTGGCCAACCTGCCTGAGGCATCAACTTTAGATAACACACTTCTGATAGGTTGATTTGTCAATAATGCAATATCATGACCCTGAAAATAATGCCTTAACTTTCGAGAGGCATATTTAAGAGCGAGAACAAATTTTTCCAAGTCTGTATAGCGAGATTCCGCGCCTTGTAATTTTTTATTGACATTATATATTGGCCTATGTTCCTTGACATTGATTCTGAACATGGCCGCACTGACGACCTCTTTAGACACCGCTAAATACAAACCCAATGGTTCCTCGAAAGACGGGAAATACATAAATGGTGGTTTACTCAAATAATCTTTTAATTTCTCAAAAGCTAAATTGCACTCATTGTCCCACTACAAAAATTTGCTTTTCACAATGCTTGAAAGACGACAAACTTTTCTGTGTTGATCGGGATATAAAGAGATTCAAGGACGCTAAGCCCCTAGTTAGTCTTTGGACCTCTCGGATTGTTGTTGGAGGTGTCATTTGCAGGATAGCTGTGATCTTATCATGATTAATTTCAATTCCCCTTTCGGATACCATAAAACCAAGAAAATTACCTCTTTTTACACAAATGATACACTTAAGTGGATTCAATTTCATTTGATATTTTCTCAGTATGTTAAAGTCATCATTCATATACTGGATATGATTATTACCCTATCGGATTTTTATCAGTATGTCATCTATGTAAACTACTAGAAACTTTCCGATCATATCTCAGAATATCGAAGTTATCAATCGTTGATATGTGGCCCCTACATTATTTAAACCGAATGGCAGAATTTTGTAGCACAAAATACATTTATTTGTTATAAAAGAAGTAAATTATTTGTCCTCATGATACATAAAAATTTGATTGTAACCCTTAAAAACGTCTAACATACTAAGAAAATTAAAACCAAATGCCGCATCTACCATCATGTCAATAGCAGGTAATGGGTATGGATACTTCGGACATGCTTTATTCAAATCAGTAAAATCAATGTAGACTTCATTTATTATTCGACTTTGAGACCACCACTGGATTCGCTGCCCAATCAAATATCTCAGATGCTCTCTGGAACCCGCCTGTAACAAAATTTCACTTCCTCATCAATCGCCTTCTCTTTTACAGTGGAGAAGTTTCGCTTTTTCTAATGAACTGGTTGCAGATATCGGTTAACATTGAATCTATGTTAACAATATTGGGGATCTACCCCAACGTAATCTTGTTAAGACCAAGCAAAACATCTAAATTATTTTGTAAAAAAGAAATTACCTCCTTCTTAAAGTCTAGCGGCATCTCGAAACCAATCACAACTGTCTTCTTTAGATTATCAGAAAATAGAGGTATTGTTTTAATACCCAGAGTTCCATCTTCATCTTATTTTCTCTGTATTTCCCATAAAATACCATATCCCCAGAATCGATGCCTTCGTCAGGAATAAGATCCACCATGCAGACTCGTTTCTTAGAGTTAGAACCTTCCATACTGCTCCGACACATAATATTGTAGCACGAGCATGCCAACTCCTGATTCCCTTTATTTTTTCCAATACCCGAAGGGGTAAGAAACTTCATTATCAAATGTGGATTAGAAACAATTGCCCCGAATAGATTTAAAACACTTCTCCCAAGAATTGCATTATACGGAAGGATATTGAGATCCACAACGCATTCCACCTAAAGGTTTCTGAGATTTCTGGATCTTGCAAAGTGACCGGGAGAGATAATGATCCTTCGGAGGCAACGATGTTGTTATTAACACCAACCAACTTGATTTGAAATGGTTGGAGTTTGGTGGTTCCTTTCAAAGACATCTGATCAAAGGCTGCAAAAGTCAAGATATCCGTTGACGTTCCATTGTCTAACAAAACCCAAGAGACAGGATGATTGTCTATAACAGGGAAAATTACAAGAGCATCATCATGTGGAGAGAATATACCATATAAATCTTCAGGTCCGAAAGATATAGGCATTCCTTCCATATTAGATAATTGGACCAAATTCACTTCAGTGAAGCGTCCCTTCTACTCTAATTCTTGGTGGGATCACTTTCGAGCTCGGTTTGAATCTTCGACACTCCTTCATCCAATGATAGTCATAATATATGGGCCGAGATGACCCCAAGTTGGCTCTGCCTTCTGAATATTTAAAATAGGCAGACCCAGATTCGGGCCAACCGGAGGATGAGGCGGTTGCTGTCAATTCTCACGGGTAGATGGATGACCTTCCCGATGATAGCCTTGTTGATTTCCAAATTGAGGGTTCCTACCGCGAACGCGATAGTTTCCTCTCCTTGCCTCTCTGCGATTTTGTCGACCGCCATTAAAGAACTCTCTTTGGCCACCTCTTGGGAAGTTTCAGGTGGTGGCAAATCAATCTTGGGAAGCTTCTCTGTCTTCCTGGTTGAATATTCAAAGTTATCTTTCCCGACTCAACTTCGGGCATTCCTCCTATAGTATTTATCAACTCGTCTAGCTAACCAAGTTCTAACAATCTCTCAACTTTGGACATCAACTCTCAACAATAATTAGTCGTATGTCTGAAACTCCTATGAAAACGAAAAAATAAATGGGACTCATGAGTCCCTGGTGTCGGTGCCTGTAACGGAGTAGGATATTTCAGGGATCCACCTTTCTTTCCCTTGATACTTGAGAAAAAAAATTCATAATTGTACGTCGTAGAGATCCTTATCTTGGGTCTCGGCATCACAACACCTTTAACCTTTGCACAATTCGCAACAATATTATGAGATCGATAGACACGAACCTCAATAAATCATTCATCTTCACAAATATACTATGTGCACCTCAATGAAAGTTCTTCCATATTCTCTAGTGGATCTATGTTCAAAGAATTGCACAAGGGATGACCGGCCAAAATAAGTTGTTGTACCCCAACTTTATAGCTAACATTGATTCGCGAAATTTTTCTGCATTCTGCCTCAAAACGGGTAACAAAACTTAACAATTTCTCAAACGAATCATACCTCAACGCTGTCAGAGATGTAATAGACTTCACATGTGCATTAAAAGGAGTGAAGGCTGAATAAAATTGATCTTTGAAATCATGATATGAGACAATAAAAACCTGGGCAACAGATTGAACCATCGGAGAGCCGACTCCTTCAAAGTAGCAGCAAAAAAAAAACACATCGCAACATCACTGAAATTCATCAAACTAACATGAATTTCCAAGTTTAAAGTGTGAGCATGGGGATCAGTTGATCCCCGATATTGCGGAAGATCCTTCAGCATCTCAATAAATTCTGATCAAGTACAATTAATTATTGCCATGGAAAATGGGGATTAAGCGCTCGAAGTATTCCATGGACTCTATAAAACTTCCATTGATGGTAAGGTCTTCCCTTTACCATTGAAAGGGTCGACTGCCCTCTCTTGCACAGCATATTCACCTGCATAGGCAGAGGTGTAATGGGTATCTCGGGTGTGTTCCCCCTACACCCGTCTTCTTTCATAACCGAGGCCGAGATTGGCCTCTAATTGGTTCATCCGGGTATCATTATGCTTAATCTTGTTGCTCATCCCTTGGAACTTCGACTCAATCAAGTTCCCAATTATTTGCAAAGTAAAAGTTTGCTCTTCCCCCCAACGTAATATATGGTGCTTGGGGGTTCTAAGCAGGACCTATGTCCTCAATAGCAAATTCTAAGACAACATTATTCCTCTGAGACCTCCTTTGGGCCTCAACATCCTCTAACTGAGTGAGTAAAGTATGTCCTCACTCCTCTAGATCGCCATCATTGTGACTATGATTGGCAGATCGAGATCATGCGGCGGTGGGAGATGAACATTACTTCTGGCGACCAATCGTCCCGCTCTTTAAATTTCAAAACACCTTGATAAGCACCGAGGAGGTCGAGGATAAACAATAGGTCCCTCCCGCTCTAGGAAGGCATAATAGTAGTTTCCTTAACCGGGAGCTCTTTCGAAAGTGATGACTGAGTCCTCAATAATATAGTGCCCTCATTAGTTCTAATCGCCTAAGGGTTTGGCTCCATCTCAATAACATCATTCTCATCTTCTAGATTTCGGATCATCATGGTAATAGCAAGTATCCAAACTCAGCATAAAAGCTCTCAGTGGGACTAAGTATTTTCGTCTCAACGGAAGGCACCAAACTAATCATATCTAAAAATATTTTATGATTCTTGTTCGTGATCAGTTAATTTTCAATTAATCTTGTTGGTTTAATCCATGTGGCGACACGAGTGATATACGAGTTTGAGCCCATAATGTGTGTGATTACGTCTTTAGGAGAGCAAACTTATACCTTGGTATTCACTATGACAATCAAAGGGTACAAATACAATTAAGAGGTATCAAAAATCCGAATGAACACAGTTCGAGAAACGATCTATTTAACTCCATCGCGTCTGGGATAAAAAGTGCAATAGCCAGGAAAAAGGTATGATGGAGCAAATAGAAGGGAGTGTAACGGTAAAGTCTAGACAGGGAATAACGAGGGGTACGGGAACGAAAGAACGTAAAAGGAAACGAAAAATAGAAAAGTAAAGAAAAAGATAAAGGAGGGGTCAAAAAGCAAAGGAAGGAGGGGTTAAAGTGTGAATTAGAAAAGTTAGGATGTCTATAAATAGGGGTGAGGAGGCCCAAAAACGAGTTAATTATCATTAAGATACTTAAATTCGAAAATTGCTGCGAAAAAGGAAAATTATCGTGAAAATTTGGTAGTGGAAAATTATCGCGAAAAGTTGGCCTGGCAATTATTGTCGCGGAAATAAGGATGAACAAAATTGTCGCGGAAATTACGAAGTGTAAAATTGTCGCGGATTTCCAGTCATAGCATAAATTATCGCGGATTTGTGCATAGCATGAAATTGTCGCGGATTTCATCCCCAGTGTAGAATTGTTGCGGATTTCGGTCCCAGTGTAGAATTATCACGGATTTCAAGGCAGAAGTGAATTATCGCGGAAATACCAAGTTCGAGTGTTTTCGTTTCGGCTCAAAGTCGGATCGTGGGAGGAAAAGGACACGTAGGGTCTACGGTAATCACATAGTTAACAATAAGATAATAACGTCGGAATTCGAATAACTAACACCTGTTACGAAATGCAGGGAAGCACAGAAAGATTATAACAAGCTAAAGCGAATGGTAAGCGGAGTAAACACAATATAGTAAGGGAAGGTTCAAGCTTAGGGAACGGGATTGGGTTAATAAAGAAGAAAGAAAAGACACTAACGAACGAGATAAATAGTAATAAGACTCGGGGTGAGGAAGGATGGACCGTCCGACCGAACCCGGCATCGTGCCTAGCACACGATTCGCCAAAGAAAGGGCATGCCTGATGAAGGGAATGATAAGTTCCAAAGAGGAAAAGATACGTACGAAAAGGGCAGAACGGATCCGGGTGGAAAAAGGGGTAGCGCCTAAGTTTCCACCCGGGGAAGGGAAGCATATGGCCCGTCGAGTCATCCAACAGCTAACGGTTGGCTTGGGCGGGACAAGCACCGAGCATTTTACTCTCTGCAACAGTAAAGTTAAAGTATGATGGGAATGATAAGGGTAAAATGGAGAGGGAAATAAGAAAATGGTTAAAAGAAATGATTTATGTGTGTGTTTACGGTGTAATTAAGAAACGTAAAGATAATGTGTAGCGTGTGTGAAGTTTCCTTTAATAGATTGTGACCGCTTTACATATTTTGTAGGTGACGCAGACGAGGTATGAGAGGGGCATGGGAAGGAGGTCGTCGGTTGTCCGGTGATAGAGTCCGGTCCTTTGGAGAATACTCTAAATTATGCTGTCGAACTTTGATGTTTTCGAACTATGTTTTAAGTTTACATTCGAATGTTTCCGTTTTAGTTATCACGTTTTAACAAAACAGCTAGGCCCAAATTAGGGTCGTTACAAAAAGTCCACGCGACTAAGCAATTTTGCACGGCTAGCGAGGTGCAAGAAGGCGGGGGTGATTAAAAGGTCGCGACCCAGCCACTGCAAAATAAGATACGAAACTCTGCAAACAACGAAACAGGACACAAACTCGCGACAGAGCAAGAACTTGCGAGTTTAACTCCAAGTTCGTGCAAGTAACCAATTTCGCGCGAGTCCAGGGGAAAGTTCTCGCGAAAAACTTGCATTGAGATATATGTCAAGAGTTCGAACCATTTTCTGGGGCCTAATGACCTATATTAATAGAAGAACGTGGCCCAATAGGTCAATTTAAGTTCCAGAAGCCCAATCTTAGTCAATTTGGCATAAATCGCTTAAAAACATCAAATTCCACCGGGATAAGTGTCGTAACGTCCCGAAACTTCCGAAATACGCCTAAGTCGACCGCTGATAATACGTAATGCTAGGAAAATACCATAAAATACAAGAAAATATCGTGATCCTTCTTGATTTCCCAAAACATAGAAATACCCCAAAATATCATAAAATCTTACCGATGTGCTCTCCGAGTGCCAAATTATGAAAATACCCCTGGCGTCATTCTGGTCCGAAACCATCCAAAACCTTTCAAAACATCATTAGAATTCTTATATTTTGGCCTAGGTTCCCGGATTACAAGATTACCCTTGAAAGCGCGTTGCTCCGAGAAATAAAAGAAAATCGAAAATATTGTTTAGTCAAGTCGAACAAGCCCCAAGGGTATCATAATGACGTAAACACCCTTGGCCAATATCAAATCCCAAACTTGTTGTAACCTCAAGTTCGGAGGTTAAATGAAACACGTTAAAACTTATTTTAACCTCAAGTTCGTAGATTAAAAGAAACAAGCAAAAAACTTTTAGCCTTTAGTTCATAGGTTAAATGAAACAAAACAAAAACCAAAAACCAAAGCCAAAACTAAACTTTACCGGTGATACCAAAATCAAATGAAGGGGGATACAGAAGATTTTGAATTACAACATTAAGGAGGAGTGTTAGATTTGATGATGTCATTGAGCCTCCGAAAGATTCAATGTATTGGGGTATAAGTCCAAATTATTTTTATAAATGTTGTATGCATGTTATTAGGGTTACACATCTTATCGAAAGAATACTTCCGGTATTACTTTTGTTTTAAAGTTCTTCTCAATTTTCAAGTTCGTAGGTGGTCTCGTATGTTGCCTAAGAGACTATCCAAATCGTTTTATGTTCTTCTTTTATGTTATTGAATTGATAGATCAAATATTGATCTTATCGTTCTTCTTTTGAATATGGGTTGAGAACTCTATATCGTTTAACATTTTCGGACTTATCTTCAAATCAAAGTTTCTAGATTAGAAGCTACAAAACTTCTTTATTTTGAAACTAAGAATTAACATTACATTTCAAACCCTACAATAATACACATATTTAATTATAGTAAATGGGCCTAAAGCCCAATACAAATGTCAAAGTCCAATCAAACATTCCGTCTATCAGCAATTCCAACACCCTTAGAGCAAACATTTTTGCTTCTCTTTCTGTTTTCACTTTGAAACGATAGCAGCTAACAACCGGAAGAGTTAGTGAAGCGAGTATTTTAGAACGAGACTAAATTGTTTGTAGTCGAGTAGTAATTGTTAGATTTGATGTTGTCATTGGACCTCCGAAAATTCAGTATGTTAGGTCACAAGCCCAACTTATCTTTTATAAATATATTCTATTAGTTGAAATGATGAATTGGGGTTACATATCACATTGAAAGAATTCTTCCGACCGCTACTTTTGTTTTGAAGTTCTTCTCCGTTTTCAAGTACGTAGAAGGTCTCGTAGCTTACCTTCGTGACCATCCAAATCGTTTTTATGTTTTATTTTATGTTATTGAATCGATATGACTAATATTTGATCTATCGATTCTATATTGGCCAGTAAATGATATTACAACAAGAACATGCTAACTCCCGGTTCCCTTTCATCCTTCTGATACCCGAGAGGATAGGAAACTTCATCATCAAATGAGGCTTGGATACAATCGTCCTGAACAAATATAAAGCTCTCCTTTAGAATATCATTATAAGGGATGATAAGAAGATCCACCACTATGAATACCATCATTAAATTCCTCGATATTTTTTTATCTCCCAAAGAGATTAGGAGAAAAATAGATCATTCGAGAGCATCAACACTGTTCTTAAATCCGACTTACATAAAATGTACTGGATGGAGCTTAATAGTTCGACTCAATAATGACGCAAGTGAATTAAGAAGGTGGATCCCATAAATATATATTTTCGGAAGAATACCTTTCCAAACGATCATTAAAATAAATTTGAAGAATGGGAGTTCCATAAAATTAAATTTCCTGACGAATACCATTTTGGGCAATTAAAATATATAAATTCAATGTCTCCTTCACGATATATAACTCCAAATAAGTATTGTTGATAGATAACTCCATAAAGGAATTCAGAATGATCAACTAATCACCAATGGCAGACATGGTGATGTTATGACTAATATTAATAACCACTGCTAGAAGTACTCATGAATATTTTTCCGCACAAATACCATTCCGGATGATTAAGACTATTCGAACGAATACCATTTCGGATTATTAAGAAAAACAATTAGATACCTCATTCATGATATACTCATTTTTATCAATAATATAACCATCAAATAGAGTTTAATCTAATTACCTTAGTCTAATAATGTTCTTTAACTCCAAATCCTCAAACATAATTCCAAGGGTCGCGAAACTCTTCATTGGTTTTCGTTGTAACCGCCATTATGTTAAATGTATGGTACCTAATTAAAACAGACCCACATGATCCAAATAGGGAGTATTAATCGATGAAGACATGTATACTTTCTCAAACAACATGGATACTAGAGTGACCCGACTACTTCAAGAAATGATCGAATCTCCTTGAATGATGTGCAAAGTCTCAGATAGTTCGTATTACCATTAAGGATGCCTTAACCTTCGCTAGACTCTGAGTATCGAAACTTAAACCACCGAAGCCATAGATAACATGTCTGAAACATATAAAGAACTCAATAAAATTTCTTGATAGAATTCCATAGAGAAAAAGAATATTCCGTTATATCAGTTTCTTCTAATTGATAACCAAATAAATATGCTCATAGTTGAAAACCGAAAAATTCTGCATCATAGTATTTGATAATGATATATTGCGCTCTTTCAAACATTCTCTAATCATGAACAAACTGAATACATACAAAGGCAAGCTTCCACATGTTCTTTCGAATTCAAAATATTTTGATAAACACCGAGGAAGCAGATAGCCAATAGATGCCCTCCCGGATGAATTCCCACTCCGAGAAGGCTGAGTAATGATTTCGGCGATCAGGGGTTCTTCCGAAAGTATTGATTGAGTACCCGGTAATACATCCCCTCGTATCATCCATACGGCAATTTTCTGACTATTCTGATCATAAATAAGAACGTCAATTCCGACACTTGCGTGTCTCGAAGCAGACAAACAATTTTACTTCATATATCGCTTTGTAATCTTTCCTTTGAGTTTTCGGCTATCCATAAGATTCTATATGGATTAAATAACTCGTTCTTAAGTTGGCGATAACCGGAGTAAAAAATTATGAAAATCATATATCACTGGTAATTTAGAATCCCAAATTCTTTTCTTCTCATAATGAAGAATAATATTATAATAAGACATAAAAATCCTTCGTCAATCAGTCTGAAGATACCGGAGATAATGCCAAAACGATAACATTTTCATAATATAACCATATCATTATAAAAATATAATTGCAATACTATTATAATCAATGATATGATTGATTCCGTAAAAAAAATGTAATCTTGATACTATATCATAACAGTTTACCAACTTAGGACGATAATACATACGAGTCCCCTAGTAAATCATTCGGCAGATACCATAAAGAATACCAACATGAAGAGATTAGCATATTATCATAAAATCCACATCATCCCAATTCATAATATATAGAAATCCATCTTCTTTGGATTACATAATTTAAAATCCGAAACAAATAAGATCATTCAATATGCACTTTTCACAACGAAGAACTGCTCAGAACATTGAATCATCCGTCTTGATCAATATAATTAAGTCTCACAACGATCCAAAGATGAAATAATCATATCTATATTAGAATTCCAAAAATAATAAGAAATATTGTTTGTCCGTCGATAATTTGAATAGTGAAATAATTACAGAAACTGATCTCCACCGTTGGGAACACATAACGATGTGTCATGAATAATATACGCTAATTTCAAAATAATCCAACGCTGAAATAAAGCACTTTACATTGAATACTACAACTCAGTATAGCATAAAACTAAGACTGAAACTTTAAAGGTTCGTCGTTAATTTAATAACGAAAAAACATTTAAAATAAATCTCCACCATCTATAACACTTAGAAGTACGTCTGGAAAAATATATATTAATTTCAGAAACATCCAACGGTCCAATTATGGAAATTTAATAGAATATCCGACTGCATTAGAAGAGGATTTGAAATATACCAACCAATAAACCGAACATTTGAAATATACCAAACATTTGAAATATATGTTCGGATAGTAAACTGAAATCCGAAATTACCATTAAAACTGATCTTCACCAATCAGAAGAACTAAATATATGTATGAAACCATGCTAAAAAAATTCAGAACGATCCAACGGTACAACTATGAGAATCGAATCGAAAACACAATTCCGTATACTTGATAAATCAGAAACAATCACTTCTAAACCAACGTTAATTTCGACATCCAAACGACAATAAAAATGGACCTCACCTTTCAGAATGGATAATAATATGTTTTTTGCAGTATACGAAAATGGCAGTTTGATCCAATGGTTCAATATTATGAAGCACACTGAATACCAAAGTTGCACTGAATCGAAAAATATATTCGCGTTTTTCATCCAAAACTCCGGATAAAACTCAATGGGATTAAAAACTTCCCCACGGACGGCGCCAATGTTATCACCGCTAAAATCAGCAATAACATAATTTAGACCTCCTTTCATGAGTAGGGGTCTTATTAAAGTTAATACGAGGGTAAGAAGAAAAAAGACACGATTTTTATTGGTGGAAAACATTTCTGTAAAAGAAAGAATAAAAAACCACCCCAGCCGTAGCCTTTGAATCTACTATAAACATCAAGTTTGAATATTTAAAACCATAGAATAAGATGTAGAAACTAAAAGAAAAAATGTTATCTTTCGGTGACCATGGTAGTAGGTTTTCCGGCTGGAAAATAAGTGGATAGCGACTTCCTTCTTAGGTCATCGATAAAACATTCCATTAAGTTAACCATCAAAACTCCCCTCAATTAACACTTTAATCATGTTTATATAGATAATTAGTCCAACCCAATTATAACTCTCTCGGCCCATCAATAATGAAATCCAATAAATAACGACATATTAATCTCTAAATTAATGACTCATTAATCTCTAAATTAATGACTCATTAATCTCTAAATTAAGCACAAAGATCCACTAAATAAGTAACACGGTCCAAATACCACGAAAAGCTATAAGCAATGTCAATCATCAAAATATCTCGATCAGCTTCATTTCTCGACTCAGAAATGACTATACAGAGAAATATATGAATCATCGAATAATAAATTTCTCATGACGATATCAGAAGTCCCCTGATTTGCATAGTCGAAGTATTCGAGTACACAAATCACAAATTTGCCCTGAAAATATTGTTGCAATAAACTCACAATAGTTGTATCGTATTTTGTAACTGAATATACCAAACAAAAGTGAATAAGTATATCTAAAATAAATAAATATTACTGAATGAATATCATCCTCTCATGAAACTTCATATATACTTCTAAAATAATGAGTGATAATACTTTCTTCTTATTACTAAACCTGGCATTATAGTTCTCCAAAATCTCTATCTATGAACTCTATAAAAATCTTCGATGACTTTTTGTTTCATATGTTATCTTTAAAATTTATGATTGTTTCTGACCATCGATAAGACTCCTGATATGTAAGAATATCTCGATATGTCCGAATAAACGACTTCACAATTCCTCGTATAACAAATATGATTTTCTGAACGAAAATAAAATACTCCTCGTTGTTGGGCACTATTACGATAACTCTAGTTATAATTGAGAGTCCTCAGTCTAAAATAAAATTTAGTGAAGTCAACACCATAAAGTAGTCATTTGATCATCTTGGTCTTAAATGAAAATACTCGATCATAAATAACGAAATCCATGTCGTAGGACCATCAATTGGTCATCATGATCGTAAATGAAATTACCGGAGCATAGATAACGAAATGCATGCCATTGGACCATCACTTGCTCAGTCCAACAAATGAAGTCTAACATAACGTGGCTTCATAATTTCTCCGATAATTAATATTCTTTTCCATAACGTAAATAACACAATATTCCTACAAGTGTGAGAGAAGCCCGGGAGTGCCATGAAACTGAAATGGTGGGTTTTGTTTCGAAAGAAGCTCACCGCCGCGGAGGTTTTAGAGGATGTTCTTAACCCTCCTCCTCTGACAATAAAAACAATAAAGAAGCTCGAGAGCGGTCATGGTAAAAGCTCCAACTCCCAGATAAAAAAGAAATAAACTTTCGGATATAATATCCTCGCTTTTATAATCTCTCCCTCTTTTTGTATTCCCCATCATATATTGAAATTTTTTTTCATTTCTTTTCAATTTCTATGATCACTTTAAGAAAAATCTAACTCCGAATAATCTGAATCGAGAAGTTATCCTCCGAAATAATAATAACTATTCATATGATTAAGTTGCCGATTAAAGATACATAATCTTTCGGAATGATTTGAATCTCAAATATTCCCGAAAGCTGGTAAGAATCCCATATAATCACAGAAAGTTTTACGATAATTCCGAGAATGTGTAAAAGTCCCTAGTAATCATGAAATTTTGTTTAATGCAAACCATACGACGAGTATTTGGCCATTTTGATCATTCAGAAACATTTTTGGGGAGTAGCAATATTGTGTGCCACTTATCTCATCAATAAAGTGTCATCTCCCTTAAATAGAAAACACCGTTTGAGGTCCTCTTCGGTAGAAAACCATTAAATGATCATATGTCTGTGTTTGGTTGTTTAGCGGCTTAAGCCTATTTGGTAAATATTCAACAACACCGGGACAAGTTTTCTCACCAAAGTATGTTGATGATATTCTTATCACGGGAAGCGATACACATAGAATGATTGGATTAAGAGATATCTCCATGACAAATTCACTATTAAAGAATTAGGAGATGGCAAAGTAATTTTAGGAAATGGAGATCTACCGTGACTCTACATTATTGAATGTGAATTAAAGAAACTATATCATGGACATCGTTCAGCACACTAATCAAGCTGGGAAACCAATAGTCACTACTCCATTACCTCGTGGACTAAAACTTAATCTTGTAAGAGATGACGATGAGCTCCTACTCGATCCACTGTTATATCACCTTTATTTGGTGTTGTTTGGATCTGTAGTTCACCGCCCGGTGCGGTGAACGTGACGTGATTTTTTCAACTTTGACCAAACATGCTTAACAAGTGCGTTCGTCTCACTGCTGAAAACTGCGGTGAAACGATAGTACGTTTAAAGCAGTGGTGGACAGAACACAGTTGTTTAATGACCATTATACCCTTTCTTTAAAGTTATGGTTTATAATTATTTTTTATCCAAATTACTTTAATATTAATTTAAATTCTTATCAATAATAATATTATCTTTATTAAAATTAAATTTTTATTATAGGTTTAAAATTTTTGTCCAAATTAATTTATTAATATTAATTTGTTTAATAAGATCCGGACTTTGTAGAGATGGGACACGATCGGAATATGGAAGTACAAATTACCGTTGACACATCACATGTAGATGTTGAACTCATACACGATACTACATGATTCGAGTTGTGATGAAATACGTGATCGCATTGCACTAGCGAGGATTGGAGAAGATCGTCGATTTAGATGATTCACTTTTGTCAATGTTTGTTTTTTGATACTTTTGATCAATAACTTATTATATTCTATCAATTTCTTAAATAACAAGTTTATCATAATCATTATATAATATAATTTGTAAGTGATACATAATTAATTAAAAATAAGGACAACATAGTCATTTTATGAAAATCACGATCACTGCACTGCTATTTCAAAACAGTTTTTTAAAATCACGATCAGTTCACCTCACAGCACAGTACAGTAATCTCACATCACCGCTATTTTTCAAACGTTGTTCCAAACGTACCCTTTCTCTTACACTAGGTCTGATATTACTTTTGCAACTCAACAGGTTAGTCAATTTCTTTGTTCACCTTCCAAGCATTGGGAGGCTAATATTCATGTCGTTCAGTATCTAAGAGCGAGTTCTTCAGTTGGACTTCTTTATTCCTCCTCCACCCAGATTATACTTACTGGGTTTTGTGATGCCGATTCACGCTCTTTCGGTGACACACGACGCTCTCTCACTGGTTATTGCATCTTTATTGGGAGTTCCATTTCAGGGAAGATAAAGAAGAAAAAAATACTGGGGTGAATGTATGTGAACCAAAATGACTTACTTTTATATTGTGAGATTTACAAGTATTTGCTCGATTTCCAATCATGCTTTGGAATGGTCAATCATTCAGATTTTAGAAAACGCTGTTAAGTGTGGAGATCGGTATTGGTATCGATCGGTCACACTTGGATGACGATCGGAAATGTAGTCGATCATGGCACACATGGAAGACGGGATGGTCGATATTGGTACCGATCGATTTAGGACCGAAGTAAGCAATACCGAATGTGAAAAAGGGACCGAAGCAGTCGGTAGAGGACCGAAGCATGTGATCCGAAGATATGAGATGGAGGCAATCGGTCGAGGAACAAACTGTGATATGGTGGGGCCCACTGGTAAATGATATCGGCAGTTATGGAAGGAGATATTGAAGGAAATAATATCATATCAAATCTATATATATGGATGCATATATATGGTTTGATTTTGGATAATCATATATGGAGATATGATCAAATATTAGGAATATTTGTTTGTTACCTTAATATCTCAACCACCTCATTTATATAAAGGGGTCTTAGGGTTCATTGTCATGTACTTCAATACTCTTGTATTCCGAGTCTTCCTCTTCGTATGTGTGTTGTAATCTTCTCAAGTGATAGTGAATTTGATCTTTTCCGCCGGTCACATGGTTTTTTTTCCCTTTCTGGGTTTCCACGTTAATTTCTTGTGTCATTGTTTTCTCTTTGCTTTAATTCCCGGATTCAACTTAATCTATTGAGGTTGTTCGCACACGTGCTTAATCCCCAAAAATTGGTGGTGGTTGTGGGGTAGTAATGGTGCAATCGGCGATGGGTAACAATAAAGGAAGCCTAAGGGTGTTTGACGGATTTGATTTTGCCTATTGGAAAATGCAAATCCGTAATACCCTCTATCAGAATGATTTAGGAGAAGCGTTAGAATAAAAGAAGCCGGCAAAGATGGAGGATGCGGATTAGCAGAAATTGGATCGCAAGGCGTTGGCAATCGTTCAACTATCTTTGTCGAAGAAGGTAGCATTTAACTACAACATACATACGACGATGAACGGTATGATGAAGGCGATATCCGATATGTACGAGCGGCCATCATCGACCAATCGTGTGCTCTTGATACGGGAGTTGTATACCATGACGATGGGAGATGGTGACTCCATTGCAGAACATCTGAATGATTTCTACAATCTTACCAACCAGTTGTCGTTGGCTGGACATGTCATGGATGATGACATGCAGGCCGTTGCCGTTCTAGGTACCATGCCCGAAAGCTGGTCGACGACGGTTGATATCATGAGTATTCAACTGGGGAAACTCAATTTCGATGATGTGCGGGCTCGACTCATCAGTGAGGAATTGAGATGGAAGCATAAAGGGGATACCAAAAGTAATGCATTGGTGGCAGATTCTTCCCAGGGTCGGAAGAATAACCGAGGGCAGAATGGCGAGAGCAGGGCCCGATCGAGGAATCGGCGAAAGTCAAAGAATCGGGGGGAGCTTGATTGCTAGAATTGCAGGAAGAAGGGACACTTCTGCTGGGAATGAAAGGAGCCGAAGAAGGAGGAGAATTCAGCATCGATAGCGGCTTAATCTGACGATTCACTTGTACTCTGTCTCGAGAGTCCAGTGGAGTCATGGGTGGTTGACTCAGGTGCATCTTTTCACTCCTGTTTTAACCAGAAGTTGTTTAAGTCTTTCAAAGCAGAGAATTTCGGGAAGGTTTATCTTGTCGATGGGAAGTTCCTATAGATCACAGGTCGGGGTGATATACCGATTCGATCCTCAAATGGTTACTATTGGACCTTGGAGGATGTGATGTATATACCCGGACTGAGTAAGAACCTGATATCGATCGAACAGTTGGATTCCAAGGGGTACCAGACGTCTTTCGGGAGTAGTCGGTGGAGAGTGACCAAAGGGGCTTTGGTCATTGCTTAAGGAATCAAGTCAGGAACTTTGTACGTGGAGAAACCGATCGGGGCAGATGGGGACCGATCCACTCTCACTACACTGGAGACCGATCGGTCAAATGAGGGCCGATCCATGGAGGACCGAAGGAGGTTGTTGAAGATGTGGCACGATCGCCTTGGCCACATGAGTGAGAAGGGCATGATGATCATGGCCCGGAAAGACTTATTACCGACCTTTGAGGACAAAGAGGTTGTGTTCTGTGAAGATTGTGTGCTCGGCAAGCAGAGGAGAGTAACCTTTACGAAAATGAAGCGGGATAGGAAAACCAGCAAATTGGAACTTGTGCATACCGATGTGTGGACTATGGCACCGATTGAGTCCGTTGGAGGCTCGAAGTACTACGTCACCTTCATTGACGGATGTACCCGTAAGGTATGGGTCTATTTTCTATTGAAGAAATCTGATGTGTTCCAAACATTCAAGAGGTGGAAAGCAAAGGTGGAGCTAGAGGCTGGAACCAAGTTGAAGTGTCTGAAATCAGACAATGGATGAGAGTATGACTGGGAGGAGTTCAGAGATTACTGTTTGGCGAACGGTATTAAGCTGGAGTGATCTGTCCCGAACAAGCCGAGGCAGAATGGAGTTGCCGAACGAATGAACCGAACGTTGAATGAGCGTGTCCGATCGATGAGATTGCACGCTAGTCTACCAAAGACTTTCTGGGTGGAAGCTGAGAGCACGGCAGCATACCTGATCAATCGGAGTCCATCGGTACCACTGGATTGCGAGTTGCCTGAGGAGAAGTGGACTGGGAACGAGGTGAAGCTGGATCATCTCAAAGTGTTCGGTTGCATTGTGTATGTCCACATAGACCCTGAGAATAGGGATAAACTTGATGCTAAAGTTGTAAAGACTATTTTCGTTGGTTATGGGATTAATTATT
This sequence comes from Utricularia reniformis, assembly GCA_009725065.1. Taxonomy (NCBI): domain Eukaryota; kingdom Viridiplantae; phylum Streptophyta; class Magnoliopsida; order Lamiales; family Lentibulariaceae; genus Utricularia; species Utricularia reniformis. The sequence continues at coordinate 187,266 of RWGZ01000949.1, forward strand.
TTGGCTACCGGTTCTGGACTGAAGGGAGGAAAATAATTAGATCGGTCGATGCGACCTTCAACGAAGATCAACTTTACAAGGATACTATTGCAAAGCCTAGGGAGAAGTCTTACGAGGTGATAGTGGTGATACCATCAAGTGGGAGCAGTGGACCTCAGGACCGATCGGATGAGCCGATCGGTATCACCTCTGATGAGGAGTCAGAATCTCAGTCTGATCGATCTGATACCGATCAGCAGAATGAAGACCAGGCGACAGATGACAATGTCGAAGAAGTCACTCTTGTGTTGAGGCGGTCAACCAAGGAGAGGAGATCACCATATCGTTACACTCCTGCAATGTATCATACATTGCTGACTGATGATGGCTAGCCACAGAATTTCCGAGAGGCTGTTGAGTCTCATGAGCAGGAAAAGTGGGAGCTTTCTATGGAGGACGAAATGGTGTCCTTGTCGAAGAACAAGACTTGGGTCTTGACTGAATTGCCGAGGGGACATCGGGCCTTACTCAACATATGGGTCTTCAGCGTAAAGCAGGAGGCAGATGGGTCCAAACGTTACAAGGCGAAACTAGTGGTCAAAGGATTCTTGCAGGAGAAGGGAATTGACTATTCCGAAGTATTTTCACCGGTCGTCAAGATGATGACCATCAGGGTGATTTTGAGTATAGTGACTGCGGAGAATCTCCATCTTGAGCAGATGGATGTGAAGACGGCTTTCCTTCATGGTGACTTGGAGGAAGAGATTTACATTGCACAACACGAGGGGTTTAAGGCGCATGGAAAAGAAAATCTAGTATGCAATTGGTAAAGAGCTTGTATGGGTTGAAACAAGCTCCTCGGCAGTGGTATTTAAAGTTTGACTCCCTAATGACCGAATGGGGATTCAAAAGATGCGAGACAGACAACTGTTGTTATCTCCGATGGGGCAAAGGGACATACGTAATCCTTCTATTGTATGTTGATGACATGTTGATCGCAGGGGGTGACATGGAGGAGATAAAACAAGTCAAGCGGGAGTTGTCCGAAGCATTCGAGATGAAGGACCTGGGATCGGTCAAGCAGATTCTGGGAATGAGAATCTCGAGAGATCTGCAGAAGGGTACACTTACCTTGTCTCATGAAAAGT